>PVKP010038341.1:0-20953 GCA_004027715.1 Plecturocebus donacophilus
AACCCAGAAATAAAGCCATATATCTAAAACCAACTGATCTTTGACAAAGTCATCAAAAATATACAACGAGGAAAGGACACTCTATTCAATAAATGGTGCAGGGAAAATTGGATAGCCATATGCAGAAAAATAAAACTGGACCCCTGTCTCTCACCATACACAAAAGTTAACTTGAGATGGATTAAAAACTTAAAATATAGGACCCGAACCATAAAAATCCTAAAAACCTAGGAAAAACTTCTGGACATTGACGTAGACTAAGAATTTATGACTAAGCCCTCAAAAGCAAACGCAACAAAAACAAAAATAGACAAATGAGACTTAAACTAAAAGCAAAAGAAATAATCAAGAGAGTAAACAAACAACCTACAGAATGGGAGAAATATTTGCAAACTATGCATCTGATAAAGGACTAACAGCTAGAATCTGCAAGCAACTAAATCAACTCCACAAGAAAACAAACAAGCCTATTAAAAAGTGGCTGAATAATACACTAGTAATACTGTGGGTTTTTATACTAATCTTATACTCCAGATGGGAATGGGGGAGGTGATTCCTGGGCTTGATTTTCTTTAAGGACATGGGAATTTGGCTTCCTTTTTATGGCAATGGGCTCTTTTGGAAGACAGTGAGTTGATTAGCAGGGAAAATCCTTAGGGAGTTGTAGACTGAGATTAGGGTGTACTGGCTGAACTGTGGAAAACATGTAATTCTTTGTTCCTCAGTAAGTGAGATTAGCATCTAATGAGTAGCACACCTTTACTAAATACTGGTATAAAGGGATTTTTATTTAGTTGATTACCAGGGAGATTTAGCATAAAGATTGGTCTGAATTCAGTAAATCAAGTCAGCTTAGATCATTCACCTTAACTTTTACTTTAACAGATATTTCCACTAATTTTCATTAATAGTATTCTATAAAATCTGGTTCAAAGTGGAATCGATGTCTTTTCCATCTTGTGACTTAACTTTCTTTGACTATGATGCATGTGAGTGTTTTCATTTCATCTATTCCTTTAACTATGGTGTTCCTTTCACCATGGCATTCACAAGATCAAATGAATGACTGACCAGAATGAAAACTGGCCAGGTTATTCAAATAAACACTGTGAGGCAGAATATGCAAATGGATGAATTAATAAGTAAAACAGAACATATGAAATTCTACAACATTCAATGGGAAAGGACTAGAAATACAGGCTTTCAAGAGTTGGCATCTTTTAGCTATATTTGCAAATACAATAGAATTTAGGCAACTGAGAGAACAGCAAAGTTGACTAAATTATGCATTTCTTGTCCTCACCATGTTTCAATAATTTTTGGATTGATGCAATGATGATTTTGTCCTTCCATATTTATGTATAAAACACTTTTTAAAAGTGTTTCTAGGCCTAAAATCTATTTGGTTTGAAATCAAGTTGTTGGAATACTGTTTTGATTTTTATTTGAAAGATGTTTGTGATTGAAAGTTTCACTGAGGAAGTTTTCAATCAATGTGATCAGTTTGATACTATAATTAGCATAGTACCTAATACTTTCAGGTGCTCTGTTTTGAAGACCAGTGCTCAAGATGGATTTTGTTTTTGAACAGTCTCGCAATAGATTTGATGATGTTTGTTGATTTGAGGTCTGCTTTTTTTTCTAATAGATTTAAGAATTTTAATGTTAAATTAGAATTGCAAGATTTGTATGGAACAAAGCCTAGAAAAAGGAAAACTTTAAATAGTCATCTAAATTAATCATAACATGATAAAGGAGGGAATATTTCGATGCCATAATTTCTCCCTTCAGTTGGTGGGACTTAAATCAGTTGATATGTATTTCTGTACCACAATTTAAGCTTCAATAAAAGTTTAAGTGTCTGGTGAAATTCAGAAAGTTTTCTGTTGTTCTGTTTTTTAAAATAGTGTAAGTGAACAAACAATATACATCTGAAGTTTAAAATCAATATAAGAATGTGCATTTGTGAGTCTGAAGTTAGAGAAGTCAAAAGTTTAAAGGTGTTAGGTTTCAACCTTTTTATAGATTAGATTCTTAACATATTGGTTGGATGATCAAACTGTAAGCTTCCTTATTTTATTCATGGTTATTTCCATTAAACTAGAACGAATTTATAAGCTTGAAAAAAATAAAAAAATAAAAAGTAGGCAAAGGAGGACACGAACAGGCATTTTTCAAAAGAAGACAGACAAATAGCCAACAAACATGAAAAAATGCTCAATATCACTAATCATCAGGGACATGCCAATGAAAACCACAATGAAATTCACAAAGTCAGAATGGCTATTATTAAAAAGTAAAAAAACAAACAAACAGATTTCCATGTTTCTAGGGGGCCTAGAAATATTAACAAGAACAAAACAAAAACAAAACAACAGATGTTGGTGAGGATGTGGAGAAAAAATAATCCTTATATTCTGTTGGTATGAATGTAAGTTAGTACAACATTTATGGATGGAAAACAGTATGGAACTGTCTCAAAGAACTAAAAAGAAAACTACCATTTGATCGAGAAATCTCACTACTGGGTGTCTACCCATAGTAAAATAAATCATTGTATGAAAAAGAAATCTGCACTTGTATGTTTAGCACCACACTATTCACAGTAGCAAAGTCATGGAATCAACCTAAGTGTCCATCAGTGGATGAATGGATAAAGAAAATGTGAGTTTTTCATGGTGTGTGTGTATATATACCTTCAGTGTGTGTATACCTGTTTTGTGTGTGTGTGTGTCTGTGTGTGTGTGTGTGTGTGTGTGTGTACTTCTTCAGTGGAAATAACTCAGAAACAGAAAGTCAAACCCTACATGTTCTCCTTTATATGTGGGAGCTAATAAATGTGTACACATGGACATAGGACATAGAGAGTGAAATAACAGACAATGGAAATCCCAAAAGGTGAGAGGGAGAGAAAGGAGTAAGGGATGTGAAATTACCTATTGGGTACAACATATACTATTTGGGTGATAGTTACATGGAAAGCCCAGACTTCACCACCATAAAATATATTCATGTGAAACAAACTATACTTGTACTCCCTAAATCTATAAAAATAAAAAAATAGAAAAACAGCTTGTAGAATAAGGATATAAAAAGAAAAGATACTTTATCCAACTGTACAGTTTCTCCGTGTTTTAAGCTACATTACAATAGTCAAAAAGTTAAAAAAATTTAAAAATTTATGAAGCCAAAAAGTAATAGTAGGTTATTATTGAAAAAAGAAAAAATTTTAAATAAATTCAGTGTAGCCTAAGTGTACTATGTTTATAATCTACAGTAGTGTATAATAATGTCCTAGGCTCTCATATTCACTCATGACTCATTCATTGACTCACCCAGAGCAACTTCAGGTCCTATAAACTTCACTTATGGTATGTCCCCTTTATAGGTGTACTATTTTTTATCTTTTTTTTTTTTTTTTTTTGAGATAGAGTCTCCCACTGTCACCCAGGCTGGAGTGAAATGGTGTGATCTTGTCTCACTACAACCTCTGCCTCCTGGGTTCAAGTGATTCTTCTGCCTCAGCCTCCTGATTAGCTGGGATTACAGGTGCCCACCACCATGCCTGACTAAGTTTTTGTATTTTTAGTAGAGATGGGGTTTCACTATGTCTCAAACTCCTGACCATGTGATCCACCTACCTCGGCCTCCCAAAGTGCTGGGATTACAAGCATAAGCCACTGCACCTGGCCTATTTTTTATCTTTTACACTATTTTTACTGTAACTTTTCCATGTTTAGATACACAAATATTGACTATTGTGTTACAGTTACCTACAATGTTCAGTACAGTAACATGCTATACAGGTTTGTAGCCTAGGAGTAATAAACTATACCATACAGCATACATGTGTATTAGGCTATACCATCTAGGTTTGTGTAAGTACATTCTATAATGTTCACACAACAACAAAATCGCCTGACACATTTTTCAGAATGTATCCCTGTCTTTAGGCAATAATATGTTTATACTTATTTTACCTTACATCTATTATACTATATTTTACTATTATTATAAAACATATTAAATAACTATGTAATACATGGTATAATATACTAATATTTAGTATTCTCATGTTATACTCCTCTATATTATATCATAATAAATATAAAATTTATAGAATACAATATACAATATTGTATTAGTCTGCTGGGGCTGCCATATCAATATACCACAGGGTGGTTGAGTAAAATAACAAAAATTAATTTTCTTCCAGTTCTGGATGTTGGAATTCTAAGAGCGTGGTGCTGCCAGAGTTGTCTGGTGAGACCCTCGTGCTTGGCTTGCAGATAACTACCTTGTTGCTGTGTCCTCACATTTTTTCCTGTGTGGGTGTTCTTGGTGGTTCTTCCTTTTCTTAAAACACTAGTTTTATTTTATTAGGACCCCACCCTTATGAACTAATTTACTACTTCCTTAAAGTCCCTTTCTCCAAAGAGATCACATTGGGGGTCAGGGCTTCAATATATAGATTTGGGGGAGGGAAGGCGGACAATTTAGTCCATAACAAAACATTGTAAGGATTAACTCTATATATGTATGGAATTCATCAACATTAAAAAATTCTACATAGACTGGGTGTGGTGACTCATCCCCATAATCCCAGCACTATGGGAGGCCGAGGTGGGCAGACCACCTGAGGTCAGGAGTTTGAGACCAGCCTGGCCGATATGGTGAAACCCCATCTCCACTAAAAATACAAAAATTAGCCAGGCATTGTGGCAGGTGCTGTAATCCAGCTACTTGGGAGGCTGAGGAAGGAGAATCACTTGAACCTGAGAGATGGAGCTTGCAGTGAGCCAAGATCACACCACTGCACTCTGGCCTGGGTGATAGAATGAGACTTCATCTAAAAAAAAAAAAAATTCCTACGTAAAACTAAACCATTTAAACTGCACTTTTATATTCATAATAAAAATAACGCACACATTTCTTTGGAGTAGGTATAGAACACCACCTTTTAACCTCTAGGTGGATGTCTGTGGTGGTTCATTTATCATCTCATAGATAGGGATGCTTCTTCTTCAAAGTGGTCCTTTAGGTTATCACTGTGGATTGGAATCACTGTGAGGACTCTCATCACACTGAAGTCCAGGGTATTAGATCAGAAACTTGATTTTTCAGTGTTAGGGGAACAAAATACAGCAGGTCCCCTGAAGCAGTAGCAAGTGTCATGAAACACTTAATCAGGATTTTTTTACTTAGTGAACCCTATTATGTTGCACTAGACAAGTGTGTCTGCTACTTCTAGCCATCTGGTTGTAAATTTTACATATATGCAAATAAGTCCAATCTGATATGTATCTTCTGATAAGAGCTATCACTGGACTGGAGACAACTTATGTATCAGTGTTGACAATGTCCTGAGAACAAACTGGGGCTCTAGTCCTATACTCAGTACTCATAAGCAATTACATAGACCTTTCCTTAAAAAGGTAGGCTTCTAGGCATATCTGCCTTGCTTTTGTTCCTTTCCCAAGTTCTTGATGGGTGTGAGGCAGTTCATGTGCCTCCTTGAGGGGGCTATGTTAAGGTATGTATTCTGAGCACATCACATCCTCAGATTCAGAATTAAGGAGGAGGAAAGAAGTAGGATGGATAATTTTAACCTTTTAACCTAAGGCCCAAATTGCATTCTACAACTTATCTTGACCGTATTAAAGATGCATTTTAATCCACGTCTAACTACCTGTGTTCATTCTCAAGTAGGTACAAAAGAAGAGAGAGGTCATTCATTAGTGAACACTCTTCCAACCTCAACATTGGATTTTGGTAAGGTTTAGCATTTAGTAAGAAGACTTAAGCCCAGTTGTCACAACTGGGTATTATTTCAGACTTGGACTGACAGGGTAATTTGATGTGCCAATGTTGTGGTCCAAAAGCTAGCAAAATATCATTCCCCCTTAATCTTAAGAACTGCAGGCAGTGATGAAACTTAGGGTATTACTCAGGAGACTTCAAAGTAGAAATGAGCATGTATAGTCTTTACATCAACTTATGCCTGGAAGGTAGGATGTTGTATTATTTTATTAGATTTATTCTAACATCAGGCTGATATATGTGAGATTTAAGTAATGTTGAAACCTCTTAGAAATAAAAGAGGAAAAAATATTTGTTTTTTAAAAAGAATTTTATCTATAATAAATTTTTTTAAGATGCTATCTCTAACTTCCACCTATTTATTTCCTTTTTTTTTTTTTTTAACATGGACTGATAGGGAATAACTAGCCAATGATACAAAGTGATTATGTTATAATTAATTTTAATTCAGGGATTTTCTTATGTAAGGACTATAAGGCTAAATAGAAAATAGTAATTAATGATTTAATGATCTTCCAAAGATTAATTTGCTCTCTTTTTTGAGATAGTGTCTTGGGTCAAAATGTTATTCGGTAAATTATCCTGAGTTACAAGGAACCGGAATTCTAGATATACAGCTGTCAACTACCTCTAGGAATTATCTGGGAATAGAATAAGGGAATTTTATTATGTGCTAAAAGGGTTGCTTGGGAAGTCAATTTGGGAGGAAGGAATCATTTCTCTTGTTTATTATTTCTAATCATCAATTGAAAAACGTGAGTAAAAATAAGTATTTAAGAAATTTAGTGTATTCTAGAAAAAACCTTAAATGTTGAATATCCTTTGTCTGCATTAAATGATAATTAAATGATGTCTATTCATAAATGACTTGGGCAACTATGGTGCCTAAGAGCAGTTGGAGTACTCAGGTGCTATTATTTGGATATGGTTTGTTCTTACCAAAACTCATGTTGAAATTTGATACCCAATGTGGCAGTGATGGTGGGTGTGAAGCGAGTAGGAGGTGTTTGGGATTTGGGGGCAGATGCCTCATGAATAGCTTGGTGCTGTTCTTGAGGTAGCGAATGGATTAGCTTCCTCAAGAGTGGGTTTTTATAAAGCCAGGATGCCCCTCAGGTTTTTCCATTTACATATGTCTGCTTCCCCTTTGACCTTCTCAGCCATGTTGTGACAAAGCTTGAAAGTCCTTGCCAGAAGCCAGGACCATGTCCTTGAACTTCTCAGCCTGCAGAACTGTGAGTTTAATAAACCACTTTTCTTTATTGATTACTCAGTCTCAGGCATTCTTTTATAAAACAAAAATCGACTAAGACACCTAGCTAGAGAACCCTTGGGTGCTCACCCTTCAACTGCATTAGGTGTCTCAGTCCAAGGTCTGTACCCTGAGTTGTGTCCCCCTAGACCTAGCCTACTGGCTTGAACAATGAAAGAAATCAATAAATTATTATTGAACATATCACACACCACACTCTCTTATTTATCCATCCATCCATCCAGATTCTTTTCCAAATAGTCATCCTTTGGTGTATGAAGGGAATAGGTTCCAGTTCCTCCATAGTAAAATCTGAAGATGCTAAAGTCTCTTATATAAAATCCATGGTATATGCATATAACTTATGCATACTCTCCTGTACACTTTAAATAATCTCTAGATTACTAGTAATACCTAATACAATGTAAATTCGATTTAAATAGTTGTATTGTTTATTTTTATTGTATTTTTTTTTCTGAATATTTTCCATCTGAAGTTGTTTGAATCTGTAGATGTGGAACCCGAGGATAAGGATTAAAGGGTAGGGATTGGGTGTTTACTTAATTTTTCCAGGAAAATATGAGGTGGTTTGGGTAATAAATTAGCTATCAAATATTTTATAGGTATGTACCAAATGTTTCCATTCTGTTGTGCGTGTTAGCTTTATGAACTTAATTCATCTTAGATTTATTAGTTTATCCTCCTCATACCAATAAGTTCTTCTTCCTTCTCACAGTCCTTGAATTTATGCAATTCATTAGTGTATTTTTTGAGGTATGGATCAAAAGTAATTGTTATCCTCATGAATATTTAATTATCTTTATATTTTTAAGTTATTTTCCCATTGTTGCATAACATTTTGTGCTGCTGATTTAATTTATTCAAAAATGCAACTCAGAGCTCCAGTCAGTGGAACAGGGACCTCTATTAAGATTGACCTAATGAATGTACACTTGTGTTTTAAGTTAAGAAATTGTGGCAATCATTCTAAACAATTTTTTTTATTCTAATTGTTTAGACTATAATTAGTTGTTTTGATTGCTAGCATCCACTACACTAGATAAGAGGAATTCTTTATTCATTTCATAAAAGGTTTCAAAAATATTGCAATTTTTATGTAAAATAAGTTTAATGTTCTGGACTAGCTTTGTCATACAGCTGTATAAATTAAGTTATATTAACATATTAATATAACTTATATATAACTTAATATAATCTTGAGGCTGAGTACTTTTTTGTTTTTGTTTAATCACGTGGATTGTGGAAAGAAGTGGGGCCCAAATGGGGAGGAGTCTAGGTGTAAGAAATAGAGATGAACAAAATGCTTCCATTTTCTTTCAATGTGATTTGGCTAATCACTTTTGCATCATGTTAAATTGTAAGTAACTCCCCAGGCAGGTACTTGTAAACTCAGTTCTTGACCGAGTACCCTCACTCCCAATTTCTTCAATTCCACCAACCACCCTGCACACTATTAGCGTTTGCGAGCTCTACTTGATGGACAGCTACTCTAGTAGCCTGCTTTGGAGGGGAGACAGGTATTAATTGTGTGTTTTCATAGACTTCTCCTTTTAGTCACCATCTTCCCAATAAACAGTCATATTTATATGACTGCCATGTCATGTGAACCCAACAGCCCTTTGAAACTAGCCCACTAAGACTCCCTTTTTCAGGTTTCCTATATGCAACCTATTATTCTACAACTCTGATTGGGGTCATCATGTTTTAAAATCTGATAGGATGAATGCCTTGTGAACCCCACTTGCCACTTTTTCCTTAGATAAATTTCACTGTCACTCTGATTATATTGTTTTAGTGTTAATTGGTATAAATCTGTATGTTTATTTCCCACACATCTGTACTGCATTTTTGTCTTCTTCTATGTCCTAATACTTCATAATTTTCTATTAATGAATCTCAAGTATTTAAAGTGAAACTGATGTTAAAGTTTGTGATATTATGTCAACAGAGTTGCTATATTAATTGTGTATCTTTATTTTATATGTTAAGCTTTTGCAGCTGGAACAACTGATTTCCTGGAGTATTCTGGCTATGTAATTGATACTGGGTTGCGATCGATGTTCTTTTATACCACCATCCCACTATCCCAAACTCAATTCCATCCCTACCCTACCCACCCTCCTACTTCCCACCTCCCCACAATCCCATCCTTCCCACAGCCCCACCCTATCCTACTGTCCCCACTCTTAGCTTCTCCCACCCTGCCTACTCTCTCAGCCTTCCTCACCCTACCCCACCCCATTCCCTTCATGCTGACAGACGCTGAAATGATCAGGACACAGTTTGCACTTAACCACTAAATCTTTATTGAAATTTTATTGTAACAGCAATGCAGTATTAGTAAATAGGGAGCAATATAGAGTGAAGAGAATACAGCAATAAAATTTGAAGGAGGGGTAAAGGTAATGGGGTTCAGCGGTAGGAGGAGGGCTACTCACAGGGGTGAAAGCAAGGGTTTTTATTTATCACTTTTATAACTTCCATGAAAATTTACCATCCATCATTGACAATTTCAATATGGCAATAATTTCTCAAAGGGCACTCATCCTCTATTAAATTATTAATCTAATAACCTTTGAACTTTCTCCCACTAGGGTTTTTATCTTTGTCCAATTCACTCGAAATAAGTTGGTCTCCCTGCAGTTCCCTCCGATTTTATTTGAAATCTTTATGGATAACAATTACAGGGCAAAGGTTCACAGGTACACATGTTCACTTATAGCAATATCTAATACATAATATTATTCTAACATTCTAAATAACCCCACCCAGTTAAAATTACTTAATATTCCCTCCCACCCTAAAATGCTTATGATTATATATCCCCTATTACTTAAACTGATTACACAAAGAAATAAAAGCAATGCAATTTTCCACAGACCAATTCAATAGCATTCTACAATCTAAAACAACAAAGAGCTCTCAGTCCATCAGATGTGTGTTCTCTCTTTAGATGAAAATGTAGCATGGTTCCCTCAGGGCTCTCCATTTCTGCCCAGGTCTTTCCAGCAGGGTGTTCTCTGTTGTCAATCTTGGAACTGTCTGTATTTGACGTGAGATGTCTGTGGTGGATGACAAGTGGATCAATTCAGAAGTCCAAGAAGTACCTGCAAACTTAAACGGAATTCCAGACTGCACCATATAGTTGTGCCCCTCTTATTTTGTGCGCCTGCAAGTTCACTGTATTACTTCACAACTCAATCAGACTAATGCTTCTTCTTTCCACTAAGACAAATACCTCATGTCCAAACTAAATTGACCCTTCATAAATGTATGTAAACTTTCTCTGTTCCAATATCCTAACATGATAAATTTAGCTAGTTCTTTCTAGGCTTGCCTATCAATGGGAGCTCTTAGATCTTCTTCCTTTTTGATTTAATTAACAATGCAAATTTGGGCCAAAAGTCAATTAATTAATTTTGCCAGTTTGTCTCAAAGACTTGACTATTGATTTTGCTTAATAATTCATCTATCTCCTTTATGTCTTTATATTTTGTTCCCTTTCTAACTTCTTTAGATATCAAATTCCATTGATTGTTTTTTTGCTTTCTTATGAATAAAGGCATTTTTTGTTGGAAAATGCCAAAAAAATTTTTAAAGAATCGAATTAACATAAATTTGATTAACAAGAAAATACATCAATTGAGTGAAAGGAAACTTAACTAAACTTCAATACTACAGCATAATAAATTCAGAATTACTTAACCTTAACATCTACATTTATAGATAGCATATATAGCAATAGAGCATAGTACACACTGCCAAAAAGTTAATCACAAGCTTTAATAAACAGCCAAATGTGTGTCAGGGACTTTCTGAGTTGTTTGTTAACCCACACCAGCATACTCCCCCTGATTATTCTTGTCGTTGGCCAACTTCTCCAGACTTTTGCTTGCAGTGGTGGCAAATGTCCGTGTGCACATGCCAGGGCTACAGGCAATGGCCCATTTCTAGGCACCCTGCAGCTTGAAGATCAATTGACAACTGTAAATTTGACACAAAACAACTTGAATTCAAATGTATGGAGGATGAATTGATACTTGAGGTAAACAGAAGTGACGCTTCAAAATAGTTCAGAAGCACAAATGCACCATTTTAAAAGTAATTACGCTAAAACACGAGTGATTGACAAGCTTTCTAATTCCATTGAAGGAAAAAAAATTGTTTGGATTAAATAGCCAATTAAGTTTCTCTTTTGAAATTTTATATCTTTTTGTGTGATTTTTAAAAGCCCGATTAGATAGAATTGAAATTATATATGATGTTAAAATTGAAGATGAACAGGATGAACTATTATACAAATACTCCAGTTCTGAGGAGCCTCTCATTCACAGTGTTGTAAGAAGTTCACAGTAAAGAAATATTTTACACTATGTTATTTATCATTTTTACTTAGTTTAACAATAAGAACTGGGTAGTACTTTGTAATTCAATGGACATTTCTGAAAGCCTAGTCACCACTTCAAAACACTTACACTAAAAATTACACTAAAAATTTTAAGTATTTAAACATGCAAGAATAAGGGTGGATGATTATGAGCATGTGAAAGATGATGCTGATGAAAAGTGAAACTTCACCGTCAGACTCCTCTTCATGTAGGCAATTTCAGATATACACCATGTTGTTTTCTACCGCTCAAACTGTGTTTTGGCAATTGAAGCCTGCCTCTTACATATCTGTGTAGCAAAGATGGAGTCTCAGCAACCAGGCAGGAAAATGACACAAATCCTGCAGCAGGGTCAATGGCAGTAGTAAAGAATTAAAAAGAAAAAGAGACGTTAGATAAAACAGTTCAAGGGAGTAGCAAGGAACCAGGCTAAAGTAAGTCAGGCAGTCCCAGGTTAGCACAAAACATCCAGGGGACACCAGAGGTGTCACTGGGCTGAAGACAACTCTTGTGTTGTCCATTGCTTTTGAGTTGCTTTCTGAGGCGTTTCATCCACTGGCAGCTTCACATCAGCTCCATCCTCTAAAGTGACCCTTTTCATTATGTGGATTCTGATCCTTTCGAAGTGGTTACCATCAGGTAATGTGGAGCTCACTAAGGAAGTCCACACTCTCAAGACAGTGTCCAGAGCCCTAATTTCTCTTGTTCACAGATGGGAGTGTGAATCTGGGTGCTAAATCATTTCCCCTCTCTCCATGCATCCTAACACTACAGTCTAATTAAGGGACTGAAGATGGAATGCCCAGATGCATATGGAGGCAGACACATGGATAGATGCTTCCAAAACATCAGCTGGTGCTTTTCCAGCCAATTAACAACACTCGTGAAAATTCTTTCTGAAATACCAGGACAAGTCTCTTAAGAGGTGGGTAAGGGATTGTGGAGTCCTTTTGATCTGCCACTCTTTAGCCTTCGAAGGTGATTGAGAGGTGGTCACATTTCACGAACATCTAACACCCCTGGAGCCACCAGGAATCTCTGGTTATCAGGTTTAATGCTTTGTGGAAGCCATTATGGCATGATGATGGTAAGGTGTGTGTCAAAGCCAGAGTCCTTGGGTACATGTGATTTGGACCACAATGTGAAGGCATACTTTTAACATACAAGAGTCCGTCTGAGAGAGTACTTTCTTTTCAGGCCTGAGGTGTTTCATGTAGCAAGGGTTTTGCCTGCTCCTGGGAGAACCAGTTGAGTTGCTGCTCCTTGAGAATTAACGGAACCATGGAAATGGAGTTTGAAAACGGTGAAGTTTCTAAGGGTGCAGCAGGATGATCACGGAAGCCTTTCCACACTGCACCAATAGTTTTGGCTTCCTTAGTAAGACCTCGGTCCTCTAGTGATGTAAAGAGAGTACCGAAACTGCAAGAAAAGTCATCTCCTCCTCCTCCTCCTCCTCGTCTCCCCCTCCATAAAGGAATCAGCATTTCCTGCGTTTGTATCAGCTTCTCTGTAAATGTTAAAGAAGAAATTTGGCAGCCTATAATTTATATGATGATAGAGGTTTTAGTAAGTAAAACCCAGACTTCCAGGACTGGCTGGAAAGTAAACTTATTAATTATTTTGGTTAGATTGGCAGTCAAGGTGGAAAACTGAGAGAGAATTTGTTGGCAAATACTCTGTTGCTCTGAGAAAATGTTGAAGGTCTTTTGGTGCTTTAGGATGTGTGCCAGTCCAGGATGGCGCTGACCTTCTGTAACCGTTTCAGAAAGGATGTGCCTCAGGTGGCCTGAAGATACAGTAGCCTAAAATTTAGTGCACAGTCACTGATTGAGAAGCTGAACAGGAATAAATTTTGAGGGCAGAGATCCTGAAGGACATGACAAGTATTTACAGGGTACTGTAAGATGGAGGCGGCGGCGGTGGTGGTGGTGGAGGCGGCGGGTACTGTGGTACCGGAGGCTGGCGGTACCAGTGTGGATTCCAAGTGATCATAACAGGTACATACAGTGATCTTCCTTGTCCGTCTCGTCCCACTGGGTACCAGGCGAATCCTACTGGGTAGGTCGGGTATGTGGCATATGTGGAGTATGTTTGGTATCCAAGTATTTGAGGTACAAATTCAGTGTACGTTGCCAGGTGCGCTTGGTCTTCTAAATTAGGAATAGATAGGCGAGGATACTGATTCTGGATAGTAATATTGTTTGGAGCTCGGCAATCATAAGAAACTTGCAGTTTCCACCCCCTCTTCACCTGGAGAATTTGGGCTCCATTAGGTGCAACTGTTGGAGTAATTAGCCCATCCTTTACATTTCTTGCCACAAAATCTCGAAGAGCTGCCATATCAGATTCAGACAGTGAGTACACATGTCCGCTAGGAATACTGTGTGCTCCAGGTATCATTTCTATGTGAGGGTCAACCAGGCGGTGATCTGGGTAGACGTGCTCATCTACTGGAGTGTACACATTCTGGACATAGTAATACCTCACTGGTTGGTAAACTCTGTATCCATCTACTGGATAATAGAGTGGTGGTTGTGGTGCTGGTGGTGGGAGCGATGGTGGTATTGGAGAATACATGCGGCAGTGGTAGCGGCAGTATTCAGAATCAAAGACGATAGATCGAGTGCTCCAGGTGATGTTGGGATCATGTGTGCTCAGCCAGCGAACCCCCAGAACAACAGGGAAGAATGGAGACTGAGTCACATCAAATGACAGCACCTCACGGTGATCTCCCAGGTCAACTATCAGGTCATGAGTTTCGTGGACAACTGGGCCCGATGCTATGGGGCGCCCATCAATTGCTTCCACAAGTATTGGCCAGTCCTTTATTCTTAGAGGAATTCCATTTTGAGCAACGTATTCGTGATCAATGAAGTTGCCAGAAGCACCAGAATCGATCATGGCTCGGACGAACAGGGTGTGTCTGCCCGGAAGATGAATCTGGAGCATCACTTGCAAGTGTGGAGATGAGGCATCATCTTGTGGGGACCTTATTATTTCTGGCCCGGTCGCTGAAGGTCCCTCTACAGCGGGGCCGGGGAGTTTCCCGCCGGCGAAGCCTTCGAGGCCTTGGCAGGACAGTTGTCAGCGTAGTGACCTCCTGTTCCACAGTAGAGGCAGAGGTTCAGCTTTCTGCGTCTTTCTTTTTCTTCCTGGGTCAGGCGCATGCGGGCACCTCCTACCGGCTCAGTTGGATCTACCTGGTGGTGGCTTGCAATGTGAGGTAACACCAGCGCTCGAGGTGGCGAGCGTGGCTTCCGAGCTGCAGCAGCCCTGGCCAGCCTTCTCTCAATGTGAATGCACTGCCCTATTAGAGCAGACAGCGACTTGGCGACCTCGAGGTGGGAGAGCTCCTCCTGAATGTGGTCGCTGAGGCCCTCGTGGTACTGGTCAATCAGCGCAGGTTCGTTCCAATCCAGGTCCTGGGCAATCATCTGGAAAGCATTGGAGTAGTCGATGACAGACCCCATACCTTGGCGCAGGCGTCTGATCTTGCGTTTGGCAGCCTCTCGCCTCTGAGGGTCTTCAAAGACATGCTTCATTTCCATCATGAAAGCCGGGTAGTTGTGCATCAGGTAGTGAGAGCGCTCCAGCTTCGCTGAGGCCCAACGGGCAGCACGGCCGGTCATCATGCTTGTCACGAAGCAGACACGGACACGATCAACTGAGAAATCTCTGGTGCTCTTTTCCATGAAGACCTGGCACTGGGACATAAAAGGAGCCAGCATGTCTGGGTTGCCATCGAATTTCTCTGGGAGGTCTTCTGGGCACTCTTCCTCTATTGGAGGGGGTGGGGCAGCAGCAGCTGCAGCACCGCGGAGCTCGATGTCATCATCCTCATCCTCTGGGGTGGGTTCCACCTGCTCTCGAAGGGTGGTGTTTTCCTCTGTGAGCTTCTGCACCTGGTTCTGCAGGTTGTTGTTTTCCTCAGACTGCTTCATGACCTTCTCTCTTAAGTTGTTGATCTCTTCAGAGAGCTCGTCTCTCCTTCGTTCGGTCATGTTGGGGACACACGCACTCTTATGGCCGGTGTGCTTGGAGTTGTTGTTGTTGTTGTTGTTGGGGGGAGGGGGAGGAGGAGGAGGTGGGCAGTCGGGACCCAGGGTGACGGTTGGGGTGGGAGGAGACCTCCCAGCTGTAACTTCACTTCTGTGGGGATGGAGGCCTGGATCCTGGCCCCCTCTTCCACTCCTTCTTTTTTTTGTTTTCAAAACGCGCTTATTTCTGTAAATAAAGATAAATGTATAAATCCAACTTATACCTTCAAAGCAGCAAAATGTAGACACAAAGGATATGATATTTAAATTATCCCTTGCTCTATGTGCTTACTTAAATAATCAGCAAACAAACAAAAAACAAACTCTCAATAGGAAGTTATCAATCGGCACCGTACAAAAAATAAACTACTTTCTGATGTTCAAATGACCTTGTCCTTCTCAAAGACCACCTGTTCATTATGATTCAACAATACATTATCAACAGCATGCTTACCTTTATAAACTATAAGAGAATGTTAAAGCCCTCCAAACAAGTAGTTTTCTATTGAAACAGAGCAAGAAACTTCAAGGCAAACATGGATACCGAATCAATTATGCAAATTAAAGCCAAAATAATAACTTTTGTTATTAGAGAAGCTAGGCCAAAAACAGTCAATACTACAACTGATAGAAACTCATAAAAACAAGAGGGGAGTATTAAAATCACAATGCATGTATTCATCAGCCCTGTGGGTCGGGGGGTACCCTGGCCAACTGTCACAATCCTGTTCCACTGCCACAGAGAAGGTAACTGATTATCAAATCAAACAATCACCACCACAGAAACCACAGGACTGCCTAAATTACGTTTCTGACCATAATTTAAATCCCCAAATAAAATTCTCTATGGGACAGAAATGGCACTGAGCAGCAATATATGTATATCAGTTTCCCCTGTCATTATGCAGTCATTCAAGAAATACTAATTGATGTCTCCTAGGAAAAGCTATAAAATGAGACATTCAAAGAAGCCCAATAATAGTATACCTCAAACTAATTATGAGGACTTAATTAAATAGTGCCAGTAAATTACACAGTGAGTATTCAATAATGGTTAGCTGATATTAGCAAAATTATTAATTAGAAAATAGAAAGGTAACTATCTGCAAAAGAGAGTGGGATTAAAACAGGGAGAGGTTGCAACTATAGCAACATGGGCATGCATTTCCCATCTAAAGATATTTAATTTTTAAAAAATACTGTGTTGGTCAAACAAATTCAAGACCTTATTTGTCTGCAGGTCACCAGTTTGCAAACCATAGTTTTTAATCAAGATTTGTTGGCACAGCCCCAAATGAAGGTTTGTAATGTTAAGGTGGGACAGAGCCACAATCCTATGGGGTGAGTGGATGTATATGGAGAGGTGGGGGTAGGATGTGTATTTAAGCATTTTAATTATGAGTGCAATGACAATAAATCACAGGACCTAACACAGTGTCTGCCTGTGTATTTCCTGAAAATATGGTTAAATGCATTTAGAATAATTTAATTATTTTAAATTTTATTAATAATCTCAAGTCCCATATTTAGAAAATATAAACATATAAAAAGTTTAAAACATAATATGTAAAAGTTTAAAAAAGTTTAAAAACTTTAAAAAGTTTAAAACTTTTCAAGAAAGTTAAAAAAATTTGTAAAACTTTTCAAACAAACAAAAGTTTAAAAACAACTTGGTCCGCTCTGGATACTCACTATGTGATTTACCTGCAAAAGTGGACGCCAAATAAATTACACAGAATAAGGCCAAAAAGAGGATACGTAGTTGGTAATTAGAGAAACAGTTGGTAATTAGAAAATAGTTACTATTTTCCACCAATAGGGTAAATGAAAAAAAAAAATTTTGTAGTAATTAAACATGATGCCCAGCCCCTGGCTGTAAAGAAATGCTCCTTCCTCCTATACTCCTAACCCTTTACGTATCTCCTGTGCCCCAATGTCACCACTCACATATACTTTCCCTGTGTCCTTTGCAGTTGGTGTAGGCTCTCCAAGGAGTGTCTATACAGCAAGTAGGGTCTTTAAGAGACAGGGAGTAGTGTGACATTTTAATAGTTTTAACCCCACTACTTAATTACGTTAGTAACTTAGGCTACAAAAACAACATATAATTGAAATTCTAGATAAAATATAAAATATTCAAGTTTAGAAAAAATTAGAAAACACAATAAACACATTATAACCTGTGACATTCAGTATCATTTCCAACTCCTTAACGACAATTGTATTGGTGACCCTGACAATATAACATCACAACATAATGCAATTTTTACTTATTGAATTAGGACTTTTCATGTTCCATTAACAAAGAAACAAACAACTTATAAGCATAAGTAAGGTGACGAAGGTATCAAGAGCATTCATAGCATGGCTTGGTGCAGTCTGACCATTTGTCAATCACAGCCACTAAGGGGGGCTTTATTGAAGCCCAGGTCTGATAGTTTTATTATCTGCAAAAAACAATGATGGGACAGAAATAACAATGTATTAGGAAATTAGCAAATAATTACTATATGGTTTGAGGAAACAAAAGACCAATAAGGGTTAAAAATTCAAATACCTTTGGTATATAAGGAAGGTAATTTAAAAGTGAAAAGAGACCAGAGTTAAGATGGGAGGGCTACAACAATAGAACTTGGGGGTGCATGCCCTCCCCCTGCCACCAATCATTTTGTTTTTTTATTTTTTAATGTACTGTTGGCCAAACAAATTCAAGGCCTACTTTAGTCTGCAAAGTCACTAGCTTGATTTCTGACCTTTGACAAAAACAAGCCTGAGGCCTTCACATGAAGGTTTGCAAGTTTAGGGTGGGATGTTAAAAGAGACAACTGCCCAGAAAACAGTAGTTTATCTGTTAAAGTAATAGAGTAATGGGCAGGTAGGTTAACAGTGCATTTAAAAATGTTTAAACAGCAACTGAGGCAGCACAAGTTAAGCTGGGACAAGGAGCATGTTTACTTGATTTGAATTATAGAACTATGTATGGCTCCTTAAACTCCCCTTTAGTGGGGCTGCACTGGAGGGGAGGGGTCAAGAGGTTCCATTCCTGAAAACTTGAAGGACACACTGCATAAAGCCAAGCTGCCTAGGACAGATGCCATCTTTATATGATAATGATTTCAGTTTTAGTCTATTTAGTAATTAAATACATTTGGTTAATTATTGACTCTTCGAAATAGCTTGGAAAAATTTCTATTCCCCAAACACACCAAAGAGCAATAGTAGCTAAAAACCCTATGTAAACATATCATTAGGAAATGACACTCATTAAGCAACTCTTACGTGCTTCATATTTTCAAATGTTCAATTTTTTAAGTACTATCATATATTATTTATGAAATGTGAATTCTCTTAATAATATGCATGTTTTTACCATTGTTTTCAACCTCTTTAATATGCAAACATACAATTTCCAAAGAGGAGGGGGAATTACTTAAAGCTGTAATTATGATAAGCACAAATTTTCCATAGATTGCGTACTTGTTAGGGGGAGGGGGTACATGACAGAGATTTTGGGGAACCAAAGCCCCCAGTTTCCCTTTTACCAAAGTCCTGGCTCATGATTTGTAATATATGGAACCAGGTTTAAAAATTCCTTCATTTGGCTAGAAACACATATCTTACATGGTCCTTCTTACTGGCAATCAGTTACAAATTTGTTTTATACAGATGTTTAATTATGCCAGCTGAAACAATCTATATTTTGTAACGTAATCACTTTATGTTACATTACACAAACTTTAAATAATACCAATATGTACCATTAATAATCCACTTGCCCCAAATTAAAATTAACTAGCTTTTTATTTAAAAAGCTAATTATTTAGAATAACTAGCTTTTCATGAAAAAAGCTAATATTTGGAATAACTAGCTTTTTATGAAAAAAGCTAGTATTTGGAATAACTAGCTTTTTATGAAAAAAGCTAATTATTTGGAATAATTAAAACTAATTTAGTTGTATATTATAATTACAGCTTATATTATTAGAGTTTAAAAATACATACACTTTTTTTTGGAATTTGTTAAATGTGAGTGATAATGCAAACAAGGCAACCCAGGACAGCAAAGCACCATAGGAAAGTAACAAATCAGAAGAAATCTGCACACACCAAGCAAGACACTGAATAAACCAATCTACTCTGGTCATTTAACACATATTTAATGAATGCCTACCATGTGCCAGGCACAATTTATTATACATAGGCAAACAGGCTAGGATTAATCACCTAGAGATCCAAGAAAAAACTCCAGCTTCATCAGTATGCAAATAAAAGCCTCATCCTACTCAGAGGCCAAACCAGCAGCACCAATTTTGTATCCAGCAAAACATCTGATTCCAAAAGGTCCACTAGTGTCTCTTAAAAAAACCTTAAATGTGAAAACATTTTTAAAGTTTTAGAAATAAGTTGTTAATGTTTTGTTTTTCATTTGCAGTAAAATCATTTGGCTAACTTGCCTTTAGGGGCACCAACCACGTCAGCTTACAAGGTCCCTTCAAAAGCCACTATCAAGAGTTTAAATTGGGGGATTATTTTATTGAACATATGCAAAGCACATATTAAAAGTGCTCATAAATTACAGGTATAATTATTATTGTTGTTAATTGTTTTATTATTCTATTAGACACTAGTAGCCAAAAAGCTAAACCAACACAGCACAGAAACCGCGGGGGGGCGGGGCTGTACAGCCAGGCTCAGGCGAGGAAGGTGCGCAGGCGCAGAGGACATAGGCCTGAACGGGAGGGGCTGAGGGTTCATGTTGCGCATGTGCACTGCCGGCTCTGAAGAGGCTGGTCTTATAGTCCAGCCTGACAGAGGCAGGCTTAGGGCGGGGCCAAGCTTTGGAGAGGCGGGGCCGGGGCAGGCCACCTCAGGAGGCGGGCCAGGAGAGGCAGGGCTGGGCAGTTCACCTCAGAAGAAGTGGTCCCGAGAGAGTGGGGCCTGGGCAGTGTACCTCAGAGGAGGCAGCCAGGAACTGTGGGGCCTGGGCAGTGTACCTCAGAGGAAGCAGGCCTGGGAAAGGTGGGGCCTGGGCAGCTTGCCTCAGAAAAGGCGGGACTGGGAGAGGCGGGGCCTTGGCAGCTCGCCTCAGAGGCGGCCAGCGAGAGGTGGGGTCTAGGCAGGCAGGCGCTAAGGCGCTGGGAGGAGGGGCCTGGGGAGGCTGGGTTTAGAAGGCGCGCTCTGGGAAGGCGCGCTGCAGGGGAGGCGCGCTCTGAGGAGGCGCTGTGGGAGGAGGCGCTAAGCACGCTCCAGATCGATGCTGCAGAGAAGACACGCTAGGATGGGCGGGGCAGGCCTGAGACTGGCTGCTACAGGGCTGCAGAGTATCTGTACGCCCCCACCTCCAGAATCCCCCTCCCACACCCCTCCCACCAGCCACCAAAGCCAGATTCATTTCATGCAGCAAGAGCAATCACTCACAGATCCAACCCCCCCCC
>PVKP010038342.1:0-20949 GCA_004027715.1 Plecturocebus donacophilus
AAAATCTTCAATAAAATACTGGCAAACCGATTGCAACAGCACATCAAAAAGCTTATTCATCACAATCAAGTAGGCTTCATCCTGGGGATTCAAGGCTGGTTCAACATATGCAAGTCTATAAACATAATCCATCACATAAACAGAACCAAAGACAAAACCACATGATTATCTCAATAGATGCAGAGAAGGCCTTCTACAAAATTCAACAGCCCTTTATGATAAAAACCCTTAATAAACTAGGTACTGATGGAACATATAACAAAATAATAAAAGCTATTTGTGAAAAACCCATAGCCAATATCATACTGAACAGGCAAAAACTGGAAGCATTCCCTTTGAAATCTGGTATTAGACAAGGATGCCCTCTTTCACTACTCCTATTCAATACAGTATTGGAAGTTCTAGCCAGAGCAATGAGGCAAGAAAAAGAAATAAAGGGTATTCAATTAGGAAAGGAGAAAGTCAAATTGTCTCTATTTGCAGATGACATGATTTTACATTTAGAAGACTCCATCGTCTCAGGCCAAAATCTCCTGAAACTGATAAGCAACTTCAATAAAGTCTCAGGATACAAAATCAATGTGCAGAAATCACAAGCATTCCTATACACCAATAACAGACAGCCAAATCAAGAGCGAACTCCCATTCACAATTGCTATAAAGAGAATAAAATACCTAGGAATATAACTAACAAAGGATGTAAAGGACCTCTTCAAGGAGAACAACGAACCACACTGCTCAAGGAAATAAGAGAGGACACAAACGGAATAACATTCCATGCTCATGGTTAGGAAAAAATCAATATTGTGATAATGGCCATACTGCCCAGAGTAATTTATAGATTCTATGCTATTCCCATCAAGCTTCCAATGACTTTCTTCACAGAACTGGAAAAAAACACTTTAAACTTCATATGGAACCAAAAGAGAGTCCACATAGCCAAGACAATCCTAAGCAAAAAGAACAAAGCTGGAGGCATCATGCTGTCTGATTTCAAACTATACTAAAAGCATACAGTAATCAAAACAGCATAGTACTGGTACCAAAACAGAGACATAGATGGATTGAACAGAACAGAGGCCTCAAAAGTAACTCCTCTGATCTTTGACAAACCTGACACAAACAAGCAATGGGGAAAGGATTCCCTGTTCAATAAAGGGTGTTGGGAAAATTGGTGCAGAAAGCAGAAACTGGACCCCTTCCTGACACCTTACACTAAAATTAACTCCAGATGGATTAAAGATTTAAACATAAGACCTAGCACCATAAAAACCCTAGAAGAAAGCCTAGGCAAAACCATTCAGGATGTGGGCATAGGCAAGGACTTCATTATTAAAACACCAAAACCAATGGCAACAAAAGCCAAAATAGACAAATCGGACCTAATTAAACTCCAGAGCTTCTGCACAGCAGAAGAAACAATCATTAGAGTGAACCAGCAACCAATAGAATGGGAAAAATTTTTGCAATCTACCCATCTGACAAAGGGCTAATATCCAGAATCCACAAAGAACTAAAACAAATTTACAAGAAAAAAACAAACCCATTCACAAGTGGGCAAAGGATATAAACACACACTTTTCAAAAGAAGACATATATGAGGCCAACGAACATATGAAAAAATGCTCATCATCACTGGTCATTAGAGAAATGCAAATCAAAACCACATTGAGATACCATCTCACACCAGTTAGAATGGTGATCATTAAGAAATCTAGAGACAACAGATGCTGGAGAGGATGTGGAGAAATAGGAACACTTTTACGCTGTTGGTGGGAGTGTAAATTAGTTCAACCATTGTGGAAGACAGTGTGGTGGTTCCTCAAGGATCTAGAAATAGAAATTCCATTTGACTCAGCATTCCCATTACTGGGTATATACCCAAAGGATTATAAATTGTTCTATTATAAAGACACGTGCATACATATGTTCATTGCAGCACTGTTTACAATAGCAAAAACCTGGAACCAACCCAAATGCCCATTAATGATAGACTGGACAAAGAAAATGTGGCACATATACACCATAAAATACTACACAGCCATAAAAAACGATGACTTCATGTCCTTTGTAGGGACATGGATGCACGTGGAAACCATCATTCTCAGCAAACTGACACAAAAACAGAAAATCAAACACCGCATGTTCTCACTCATAGGCTATTATTTTTTCTAATAATATAGCCTAGTTCATTAATCCTATTTTCTACCACCATTCACTTTTTGCTTTGAATATCCTCTCTAGCACTACTCTATCTTCTAAATTCAATCACACCCACAGTTCTACTGTCTATAAGTTCTTGCACTTCTCCAGTTTTACTCCAGTTTCTATACCCCTACCAAAACATAAGTGCTATGGGGTCAGTTTCTAGTGGACCTTGAAAATCTGGACATAAAGTTGCTAAAACCCAAATTTGCTCAAGGAGCATTCTTGCTGGGAATTCTGACACTTGTCAATTATGTTTTATAATCAGTGTTGGGAAAGAACTTTTCCCTAATCTAAGACATTTTGCCTGAATTGAATGTGTTTTTAAATCACTGTTTACTAATATTGATCCATTCAGATCAATGCTTGTCATGCATTTCCCTGCTACAAATTATTACAGTTCAGCAGGACCCGAACCAGCACAAAGCTATTTTTCCCCCAGGTGTAGAACAATACTGACAAATATTCCAAATAGATTCCATCTGATAACAACATGAAAGCAAAGGGCTAGTATAATCTCTGAAGCTCATATATACCCATGGAGAGAAAGCAAATCCCTAATTAATATGTGCTTTAAAACACTGTTTTGTGAACAAGACCCAATCTCAGAGTAAGTTAAAACAATTTAGGATTTTGTCTTCAGTTGAGTAAATGATCAGGAGAAACAAGACCGTACTATACAAAGTTGCTGTTTCAGATTCAGAGATGCCTTTGTGAGGCTCGTGTTTATGGGCTATAAGAAATTGAGAAATATTTTTAAATGCTGATAGCCTAAAATATCTCTTAATAGAGAGTTTAGTTTATGACCAGCCTGGAGAACATGGTGAAACCTCATCTCTACTAAAAATTTAAAAATTAGCTGGGCGTGGTGGTGCATGCCTGTAATCCCAGCTACTTTGGAGGCTGAGCAGGAGAATCACTTGAACCTGGCAGGCAGAGGTTGCAGTGAGCTGAGATCTTGTCATTGCACTCCAGCCTGGGCAACAAGACAGAAACTTCATCTCAAAACAACACAAACCTGAAAACAGAGTTTAGAATGTCACATCCTTCTTGGAAACATAAATGTGTGTGATGCCAAAGTGTGCCCAGGGTTATGCTGAGTGTTAGGTGTACTGGGTCTTTCTTGCTTTGCCATAAAGAAATAACTGAGACTGGGTAATTTATAAAGAAAAGAGGTTTAATTGGTTCCTAGTTCTGCAGGGTTTACAGGAAGCATAGTGCTGACATTTTCTTGGCTTCTGGGGAGGCCTCAGGAAGCTACAATCATAAGCAAAGAGGGAGCAGGCACATCACACGGCAAAAGCAGGAGCAAGCGAGAGAAAGTGAGGGGGGAGGTGCCACACTCTTTTAAATGACCTCACACTTTTAAATGACACAGCCACGGTTCTTGACTGGGCATTAGAAGTAGACCACCACCCCTAAGTGGTTCAAGCTGATGGCCAGAATAAGAATTTAGAGGCATCTCCCCCACTTAGCATCTCTTTGAATTTTATTTTAATAAAATAAAAACCAATCTGGTGAGAACACACTCACTATCACAAAGACAGCACCAAGCCATGAGGGAACCAACCTTGTGACCCACACACCTCCCACCAGACCTCACCTCCAGCATTGGAAAACACATTTCAACATGAGATTTGGAAGGGGATAAATCTTCCAACTATATCACTAGGTGTGTGTGCAGTTCCACCAGAAGCCACCAGCTTCTTTGGTAAGTCATTTGCACTACTGAGATTTGAGGTGGTGAGAGAGGCAGGCAAGCTCCTGTTTTTTCTCCTGGATTCCTATTGAAACTTGCTTCTCCCACTTCATGTCCATCTTTCTTTGCTGCCCCAGGTTCTGCTAGCTTCAGGTTCATAAGACATAAAAGCACCAGGCTTACAGAGACTGCCCAGCCAGCTCCTACAACTGCATAAGGTCTAATCTGATTAATAATGCTATTGTTCATTATTGCAGAATACCACTCTGCATTGGAAATCACAGCCAAGGTTGTTGACTGCTCATTGGTAGTAGAACACCACATCTAATTGGCTCAATCTGCTGGCCAGAGGTAAGAATTTAGAGGCATCTCTCCCACTTTTATTTTAGAAAAATAAACACTTATTTTAACCAAGAACTCAATTTTGGTTGTTATTTTGGCTAATTTAAGTTTTTAACAATAGAAAGGGGGCTCCCCACATCTTACTCTTTCCTTTAAAGAGACTGTTCAGGCATTTTCCCAATAATTTAGTGTGACCCAAAACTTACTCCATATATACACTGCTAATTGGCACATGCTAGGTGTTCTTCTTGTTCTCTGTCTGACTCTTCATTCCTGCCTCGCGTGACCTAGGGATGATGGACTGTCTTACTGACTCATCAAACCCTCCCTGCCCAGGATCTGTAAGTAAAAACCTTTGAACTTGCTTTCTATTATGGTGGTGCCTTGAATTTGTGCCTTCCATCTAAAACACAAGGAGCTGCCCCACACTGAGTTTTCTCCAGAACACTGAGGAGAAAAAAAGGTTCAGCTCCCAGTGCCAGAATGATGGTTAGGAAGGCAGAAATTGGACACAGGTCAGACAGGAACCACAAGAGTGTCTGACAGTATAAACAGATTACCTGTTTGAGGGACCCCTGCCGCCCCCAGCCTCCCCTCCCCATCACAGGTAGGACAACTAGTCATCTGGCCATCTGCCAGGTTAAAGAAGGATCCCAACCAGGCACAGTGGCTCACACCTGTAATCCCAGTACTTTGGGAGGTCAAAGCAGGTGGATCACCTGAGGTCAGGAGTTTGAGACCAGCCTGGTCAACATTGTGAAACCCCGTCTCTACTAAAAATACAAAAAAATCAGCTGGGTGTGGTGGCACATGCGGTAATCCCAGCGACTTGGGAGGCTGAGGCAGGAGAATCGTTTGAAACTGAGAGGCGGAGGTTGCAGTGAGATGATATTGTACCACTGCACTCCAGCCTAGGCGACAGAGCGAGACTCCATCCTGGGCCGGATGGGGTAGGTGGAGGGGAAAGAAGGATCCCATGAGAGTCACACTGTAAACAGCCAAGTCCAGCTGCCCTTCATCTCCCTTTAGCAGTGTTGCTAGCAGGTATGGGTTTGGAACCCCAATTTAGTTGGGGGCTCTCAAAACACACTCATAGTGCTTCGGCTTTTTTGAAAAAACTCTCACTGATAAAACTTTCCAGAGTTTTGATAATCCAGCATCAGGTATACGTCTTTACTTTTTAAAGTTTAGAAAATTCAAACGTAGATACTGGGACAGCTAGGATAGGGCCATGGACCAAACTGCCATTTCAAATCTGATATCCTGCATAAGTTACTTCCAACCTACAAATTCCAGTTTTCAAAGACAGCCTTATCAATACCGTATGAAGGTATCCTGCTTATATATCCTGATAACCAGCTGAGAGGATCATTCAGTGAACTGGTCTATAGTTGAAGTGGTTATTGCATATTCAATTTCAGCATTTCTATATCCACTGAATCAAAGTTACGAGCATTTAACATTAGCTTATTTAACTCTAAGGTGTACTTTTGGCATTTCCGTCCAATTCTCCAAAAGAAGACCTGTAGATGCTCACTTGTCTTAAAATCAAATAGCAAATGGATCAAAGAACTTTTGCTTCATATGCACATATCAACCTGCAGCTCACATTGATGATAAGGAAGGGGAAAAGTTGGCTCCTTGTCCAATTTACAGCATATTAATAAGCCGAAGAAAGAATAACTCTTTCGTGGTTTGGAATAGGGCACCTTCAGACATTACTCTTAAGTTAAAAACCTCATGAAATCTATAAAAAGTAACTAGAAACTTCATAGATAGTTCTTTACAACATTGTAAATTCTTTACAACAATGTAAATTCCCCATATATTGTACACTTGGCAATTCTTATGTACCAGCTAACATAATTTCCACATAAATCTACTAAGTTTTTACCAAAGAAAGCAAATTGTGACTGTGAAGAGAAAAAGTCCACACACACACACATGCGCATGTGTGCGCAAAAGACCACTGCAATAAAGATAGCAAAATAGCAAAAATTAGAAAGGAATATTTGAGACAATTCAAATGATAGTAGAATAATGATAGAACAATGCCTGATATATATGTATACATTTAATCATCTATATACTTAATCATATATAATATATAGTCAGGTACTGTTCTATCATTATTCTATTATCATCTGAGTCTATTATCATTTAGTCTAAGCACTAAACGCTAATGATTAACACTTTTAATCTTTAAAACAATGTCACAACACTACAGATTTGACTTAATCCCCTGCAAAATCTAGTTGCCTTCTTGCAAAAATCACAAGCTATGATCCTAAAATTCACATGGAAATGAAAGGGACACAGAATAGCCAAAACAATGTTGGCTGAAAAATACTAAAGTTGGAGGACTTATACTTTTAAACTTCAAAACTTACTACAAAGTTACAGTAATCAAGAGAGTGTTGCACTGGCATAAGGATAGACAAATAGATCCATGGAAGACAACTGGGAGTCTAGAAATAAACTCTTACATTTATGGTCAGTTGTGACAAGGGTGTCAGGACAAATAAATGAGAATAAGAATACTCCTTTCAACAAAGATGCTTTTATAGAAAAATTAACTTAAGTGAATGATAGACCTAACCATAAGAGCTAAAACTATAAAACTCTTAGAAAAAGTATAGCAGTAAGCCTTCATAACTCTGGATTAGGTAAATAATTTCTTAGATGCAACAAAAGAAAAAAAAACAAATAAAAACTTTTGTGCCTCAAAAGACACCATAAAAAAACAAAAGGAAAATACAACCCCCAGGATGGGTAAAAATGCCTGAGGATCATATATCTGATAAGGAACTTGTATCCAGGCTACATATAGAAATCTTATAGCTCAATTAAAAGACAATCAAACTTTAAAAATGGGCAGTCTTTGAAAAGATATCTTCTCAAAGACTATATATAAATCACACATGAAAAGAAGCCAAAACAGCATTAGTCATGAGAAAAGTATGAGTCAAAACCACAATGAGACACTGCTTTACACCCACAAGGATGGGTATAAAGAGATGGACAGTAACGCGTGTTGGTGAGGATGTGGAAAGCTGGAACCCTCTTATGTTGCTCATG
Source organism: Plecturocebus donacophilus (assembly GCA_004027715.1). Lineage (NCBI taxonomy): Eukaryota > Metazoa > Chordata > Mammalia > Primates > Pitheciidae > Plecturocebus > Plecturocebus donacophilus. The sequence goes on from PVKP010038342.1 coordinate 7,325, forward strand.
GGAATCTAAATGGAGCAGCCACTTTGGAAAACAGTTTGGCAGTTCTTCAGAAATTTAAACATAGATTTAATGCATGACCCAATACCACTTCTGGGTCTATACACAAATGGAATAAAAACATATATCCACTCAAAGACTTGTACATGCATGCACATATCAGCATTATTCATAATAACCTCAAATTGTAAACAAACCAAATGTCCATCCACTGAATGTATAAAGAAAATGTGGCATGTCCGTACAATTCAGTGTTATTCTCCATAGAAAGGAATGAAGTGCTTAGACATGCAACAACGTGGATAAACTTTAAAAATATTATGTTAAATTAACAAAATCAGAAGCAAAAGGCCAAATATTTTATATTCTATTCATATGAAATGTCCAGAATAGATAAATCCATACAGACATAATGTCTAGTCGCTTTTGCCAGTGGCTGGTGAGAGGAGGATTGGGGAATGACTGCTAATGGATATGGGCTTCTTGTGGGGAAAGGGTGAAAGTGTTCTGGATTTAAATAGTAATGGTGGCACAACCTTGTGCATGTTATAAAAAACACTTTGTACTCTTTGAAAGGGTGGGTTTTATAATACATGAATTATATTTCAATAAATCTATTATTAAAAACCCCAACAAGATAAGAATATTGTATTTTCTCTTACGAATAATTTTTCAGGCCTAGCTCCACAATACTTGTTTGCATTGTACTTACTTAGCAGTAGGTATCATGAATATTCAAACAATAACGCCCTCCTGAAACCAAATGGAAATGGCCTATAGAATACATGCTACCTATGGGCCATAGGATACATTTCTATCAAAAATTAGAAAAGCATACTTGAGACAACTCAAATGATAATAATGATAGAACAGTACCTGAAATATATGTGTATATTCAATCATATATGTTTAATTACCTATATATTTAATTATATATAATATATATTTAATCAGGTACTGTTCTATCATAATTCTACTATCATTTGAGTCATTATCATTTAGTCTAAACACTAAACACTAATGATTAACACATTTAATCTTTAAAACAATGTCACAACATTACGCATTCAACTTATTCCTCATCAAAATTTAGCTGCGTTTTGGTAAAAATCACAAGCTGATCTTAAAAAAATAAAAATATGAAAATGAAAGGGACACAGAATGGCCAAAATGAGCTTGACTAAAAAATAATTCTCACAAATAAAGTAATTTATTATTTATAAAAATGTTTGTCATTTGATAAAGTCTCAGAAGCCAATCTACTTGCACATGTGCTCACAAATCGGGACTGAGTAACTGAGAATCACTGACACACAGCAGGGCAGGTTGGTGGTCCAGGCACCACCAAGCAATACTAGATCAGAACTTGAGCGTGTATATAATCCAATCGGTTCCACCCTGGGGATCATCAATATTCCCCATGAAGTTTACAAACACCAACTCAAGGGACTCTCTGAATCAGCTGAAACAGAATCTCTTCAGGCAGGTCTTGGACAAGTGAGAGCTTAAATATTCCAGTAGGAATCAACAGAAGAGCAGCCAGGTCTGAAAACCATTTTTCTCCATCCTCATCCTTCACCTTGAGACATCTCTAGAGGGCACTATTCCAGAATCTTGAGACTCTGTAACCCCCCTGCAGCACCCCATTCCAGTATAGAAAACCCACTGGTCAAGAAAGGAGCCGACTTGTCTACTAATAATTTGATCCTGTGGTAGTTTAGAGCCATTTCTCCTTATTGATGGCTATCAGCAAAGCTTGGCTCATAGCTTGTGGATTTCTCCTTCTGCTGAAAACTGTTATAAATGCCTTTAATATGCTTCCCCCATTGCATATGATTTTGTTCCCTCACATAGTCTAAATTTCCCCCAAAATTAGTAGCAGCCCCCAAAACATTATGATTTTACTCACTCAAAACAGATGCATTGAACATGTTATATAAATGTTTGGATTAAATAAACTCAGCTTCAAGAATTTCTAGAAAGATTTATTGTTTGATTTCAAAAATTCTTCAGCTTGTCTTCATAAGTGGGTTGCATGACTCAATTTTTCTAAGGAAGTCATGCTTTTTTTTTTTCTTTAAATGCTTTCCTAGATTGTTTCTGCCAGGACTCCAGCTAGGGAACAAGAAAAATAAATGTAAATTGCTTAAAATTCTGTGAAGCCATATATTGAAAGAATCTTTCACATACATCACCTTACGACTGAAAACACTTGTGATGTGGTGAAGCAGAGCCTACGTCCATTGAGCAGACTAAGAAGTACACCCAGAGAGGTCAATGCCTTCCCGGAGATCAGCCACCAAGACCAGAAAATGGGTTTTCCTAACTCTGGTTCTCAAACTTGGCTGCTTTAAAAACTCCCCAGTGCCCAGGCCATACACCAATCCAAGTATTGTAAATCTGACTTCTGATAATATGACAAAAGCATGTGCACCTTTTAACCCTCTCCCTAATGATTCTAACATGTAGCCAAGGTTAGGAAGCACTGCCCTACCTCTTAGCCCAGAGACTCCTCACTGCCAAAGAATGATTCCCAAGTCTCACTCTACAGCTACTAGGAGAGAGAGGTGGACTACACTCATGAAGATGTATCTTTTTCTAAGACAGTGCTTAGTTAGGAAGATGGTTCCTTTCCCACCATGGGCACCTGATTCAATGGGCTAACCAGCACCAGTGACAGCACAATTCATTGCCCTGATCGTGAAAATGATATGCCACCCTCAGTGAAGCAGATAATCCATCCCTTTTCTCTGTAAAGTTATGTGATATATGAAAAGATATTACATTATATAGGCAAATTGAAGTTTCTACTCCTAAACAATATCTCCAAAGAGAAAAAATTTGGTTTTAGATTAAAGATATGGCTTGTTTAATAAAATGCTTTACTAAGTTTTCTGACTTTGAGCTATGACTTGCAAATTGCGTTCATTTTCTAGCTGGCTACTGCTTTGAGGAAGTCATGCCAAAGCTCAACTTCTTTGCTTCATTATCTGAGAAAGGGCAAACTAATCAAAATATCTGCCCACAAGTTCTGCCTCCCTGAGATGTGAGAAAGCTGAATTAGATAGCATCTATGGGTTCATAGGCAAATATCTATGAAAATAAGATGTCCCATTTTATTGAAAATTTCTCACTTAAACATAATTCTAGATAACTCACAGAGCCATATGATTCCAAGGAAAAGCCAAGATCTCATTAGAAAAAGAATGTTGGCTATTCATTGTTTTAGTGGATATTTTACAAGAAGCATTTTATTAATTTAATAAATACTGGAAAATAGAGATTATATCTACAGAGTATGGAGTTAGTCCAAAGAAGGTTATTTGTTCCACCAGGGCTCTTTCTACATTACATAGATTCCCTACGGAAATAAAAATCTCTGACTTGGAGCTTCCCTTCTGTGATGGGCATGATTTGAACCTGAACGGAAAATAAGGCCAACTACATATAATCCTTAACTCTTACATGATTGGGGTAAGTGTTCCTTCATCTGCTAAGTTATTTGGAATGAGTTCTATCTCAGAAAATCTAGGAGTCTAAATCTGACAGAGGAGAAAGGAAAAACTCATAAAGGGATGTGTGGTGGGATGGGTAGAAATAATCAGGAGGGCTTCATGGAGGATGTGAGATGAGAGCTAGAGTTTGATAGGGAAAGGAGAGAGGGAGAACTGGAATGAGGAGAATGCTGGTCCTGGAGGTGGAATGTGTACGAGGATCATTGGTTACAGGAGATTCGGTTCTGGGGGCTGTGGCAGATGAGGTGGGATCTGAAGGGTCATTGTTGTCTATGGCATAATGGAATGCGGCAGCCATTGGAATCCACAGCCCTGAGTTTAGAAACTCAATTTTAGCAATTTACCAACTACAGGAAAAAGTACTTAAATCTTGATTCTTAGGATGTTTATCTGCAGTCATGAGTATGTAACACCTGATTCCCTGTCTTCACCATGAATTCCTCTCCCCTCTTGACATCCCAAGAAATAGGGAACCATGAAATCCTTTTGACCCAATGCACTTTGACCCAAAGTACCCAAAGTAACAAAAACACAAAACAATTAATCAATTATTATAGGCTACTTTATAACCTAACAAGTCACCAACTTCATCAGAACAAAGATGATATAGAAATCCCAAGGGAAAGGAATGGCTGAATTTTTAAAATCTGGTTTGACTTCTACTTCACAAAACACTAGATTATTTCACTAGATGATTTCAGCCACTCCATCCCCTACTGGGGCTCTGATTAAAAATACAATATGTCAACAATGACTAATTACAGCTTTAATGAGTCTATTGTTTACTTCTTGGCAGTAACCTAATCGACTGACCATGTTTCAAACTCATCTAGTGTTTTCCAGTATAAAACATTTATAATTTTGTCTTTGTAGAGTTTCACTCCCCAGCTGTTACTGGTGAGAAAAGTCATCATTAGCACAAAGACATTTACAGCTATGATCACCTTTCCTGCTGTTTGGTGCATTTTAAAGTTTAATCAGAACAGAGCAGAAGGTAGATTCTTGGTGCCTCACTTAGAGCCTGCTAAGGTTCTGACACCGGTGAGTGCCATTCCCAATTCTGCAATATTCTTTAACTTTCAAATTCGTGATTTTTTTGATTAATTGCAATTTGTGGCTGACAAAAATCATGAAATATACACTTACAAAAAGGTTGCTACTTAGAATTTTGCATTATGTTTTTTGCTCAACTTTTTCTTAAGTTGGGAAAGGGACTTTCATATGGAAACATCTTCTGTTGACTGCTAATGTTCACAGTGACTGTTCTTGCTGAAAAAAGAAACACAAATTTAGCAATAAAACAGAATAAAATAAAATAAACATCAAGAATTGTAGTTCTTACAAACTAAGACTTGTTATAAGACAGTTGTTATGAAATAGCTTTGCCTGCATTTTCCAGATTTAATCTTAAAAGAAAGTTTGTGGAACTCAGAAAGGATACAGACTAACGTGTGTTACATCTCATCTCTGTAAAGTCACCACCCGGAAACCTATTCCCAGCCAGGAAAAAATATGACAATTTCAATTAAAAAGTGACATGTTAGTTTCTGATATTTTTGAACAAAAGGAGACGTATAACTTACTATATTAAGTCAAACACTAAAAAGTAAATGTTAACATTTTAGTGGAAAAAAAGCCACAAAAAGCTATCCATCACAAAGAATAGATTTGCTGTATTTGACTCTTCCAGTTTATTGAAGGTCTAGTTTCAAAGAAATTCTTGGGAATCATTTTACGCCTCCAATGTTGACAAATGCTCTTCCTAACTCATTTCCATTAATTTTTAAAAGGAAAATCCAAATCCAAATTTCATTTTATAAGTTTCCGATAACCTAAACTGCAAGTGGTGGAGGGGCAGAAAAGGGGTTTTTTAAATAGCTAAACTCAGAGTTTTCCCACTGGAAACTGAGCCCAGTTTGGTAGGTGTTATTCTCACAACAAAAGGCATAATTATGAAAACTAAATGTTTTCATATTAGATTTCAAGCATATAAATTGTAATGCATAGAAGAACAAAATAGAAATGTTTCACATTTGCTCTATCTATGAATACATTAAGTTCAATATATCATTACATGTGACTATGAGAGGGTTCATATTTTAGAAGAGTGTCAGCATTGTTGTTCTCTGATAATATTACTCAGTAGTTAATCATCTAGTTCATATTTACATGATAATGAACACAGGCAAATATAAGGTTCATTATCTTTCTCCTAATCAAGCAAAGGTTGGGACTATGATGTTGTAAACCTTAAAATCTTCCAGCATCATCTGAAAGAGCTCATTTTCCCTAGGATCTAAAATGGAAACTACTTTTATAAATCCAACTAAAGAGAAGATGCTTTTGTTGAATACTCAAAAATGTCAGCAAATGAAATCCTTTATTGCATGGTATACAAGTTTATATTTTCTTAAGCAATGCAAATAAATAGGATAAAATAGGAGGAATGAGTATAAAGATGCAAGCTACAACATTTTCTTCTAAAGCATAACAGCATCGACTGGGTTATATCAGGTTTATTGATTACAGGGGATGAGCAGGGTCATAATGAGTGCACGTGCACACACATCTGCATATATGCCCACATGTGCACGCATGAATGCACACACATGAACATATGAGCATACACAATATACACAGGCGCATCAAGCACGGGCCCATCATTTAGCTCCTGCATGTACTTCTTCTATTTATATGCCAGTCTTCTATTTAACCTGATTGTGTCAGAAGATATGTCTATTTTGAATGTTTATGGAGCAAGCCAGAAATATATACAATATATAATACAAATTTTATGAATTATACAAATTTGAAATTTTCAATATGCATAATTCAAAACAAGAGAGTGAGATGCTCTTTTTTATTGGGAATTTGATACAAGTTATCCAATATGCAAAAGCTACTCTACCTCTAAAGAGTGCGGTGGGTACTATGGAAATGATTCCTAGGTCCCTTTACCTGGGAGTAAGGTGGAATTATTTCCTGGATAGGCAGAAGAAGAGAAAGTTTTTGCAAAAGGTGTGAGTGGGTAGGTAAGACAGCACATACCATTAGCCTTGTTAAGTGAACTCTGACAGATTACCCAGGTGGAGACCTTATGAGGTTGAGCATTAAATGTGGAACAGGGCACTTCAAAAGGAAAGATCAAAAAGTTTCCTGGGGACTGTATATTGTTAATGGTCTCTCTGGTTTCTGCTTTTGATAAAAACTAGTACAGCAAACACATTTATGAAACCTTTGGATGTAGAACACTAAACCCAGGAGAGGGAAGAAAACGAAGGAAGAAAATGAAAATATATGTGCAGTAGTTTAAAAACATTTGAAAAGCAATATTTATGATGTCTTAGGTAAGAAATTCAAGAGTGGGTTTTATCACTAGAATTACAGTTCACAGTATACTTGTAGCATAGTTTCTTTTATGAAACAAAGATACTAATCTTCCCTCAGATTGACTGATTTACTCATTAATTCACCCAGAAAACATTTATCTGGTGCTAATATGCATTGGGCACAGCGTTTATTCTGAAGATTACATGACGCATCCTAAAAGGCTCTACTGCTGTCTTTCCAGCAAGACCACTGTAACAGCTAAAACAGCCAGTTGCCCTGGTCTGCTCAGCACAGGCCCAGCTGACATCCCCCATTCTGTAAGTGGCACTCACTTGCACTCTCAGAAAGGCCCTGCTTTGGCCTCATTAGTCATTGCAACTAATAAGAGCCTCCTAACTTGTCTCTATGCCTCCAGTTTTGCCCTTCCCCCATCCATTCTCCACATAACAAGCAGTTATCTTTTAAAAAAATCTAAGTCAGACCACATTACTGTTCTGCTTAATATTTTCCAGTGGCTTCCCATCAAACTAAAATAGAACCTAAAGCCACTTGTCTGGCTTACAAAAGCCAAAATCTGGATCTGGCTAGTTCTCTACTAATTCTCTTTGCCCTCTGTTGTTATATTCCTTGAAGGAGTCAAGTTTCATCCTGCCTCGAGGCCTTTGCACTGTCTGTTCTCTCTGTCTGAACTTTTCTTCTCTCCACCTTTCATAAGCTGACTCCTAATTATCATTCAGTTCTCAGTTGAATTGTTTCTTCCTCAGAAAGATCTTGAAGAACCCTGTATCTAAAGAAGGCCCCCATTCATGTTCTATAGCTTCACCATATTTTAATTCTTTTTGTAGCCTTTCTCCCCAGCTGACATCTGTCTTCTTGTTCATTATCACTTGCTTTTCCCTCTAGGATGCAAGCTCCAGAAGGCAGAAGCTTTGGACATCTTGTTTACAGGGTCTAGCTCAAAATAAGTGTTCAGCAAATGTTTGCTAAAAACAATAATATAAGCCCTGTTGGATCTAATTCAGTGTGGTTGTATAATAAAGACTACTGGTCCTGGAGAACTTCAGAGTGTACATACAAGGAAACCGAATACTGCATTTTATATAAGAAAAAGGATCTTTACTCAAAGGTGCCTTACATGTTGAATCCCAAGAAGAACCCAATCTAAAACTCACAAATATAAAACTATAGAATTAAGGGACTCTAACATGAGGTCGAGATATCGAGACCATCCTGGCCAACATGGTGAATCCCAGTCTCTACTAAAAATACAAAACTTAGCTGTGTGTGGTGGTAGGCACTTGTAGTACAGCTACTCGGGAGGCTGAGGCAGGAGAATCACTTGAACCCGGGAGGCAGAGGTTGCAGTGAGTAGAGATTGTGCCACTGCATTCCATCTCAAAATAAATAAATAAAAGAAAAACACCAGAATTAAGGGACCTAATGAATAAGTATATACTTTTCAATAGTATACTGAACCCTGTCTGCATTTAAGACAGTAAATTACTTAATACTTACTTTTGCTTCCATGGTTTTCAGAACCATGCCCAGTAAAAATATGTGATGGGGATTTTGATGAGGTACTGGAACGGGTCTTATTTAGGTGCTCAAGAGTAAGATTACTGAAGAGGGAATTCCACTCAAGAGAATCACTGGCTCAAATGTTTACTTCTACCTTGTATGCAAGGCTGTTAATGGAGCGACACAACACCTTGGACATCTCCCTTTGATGATATGTGTTAGATAATACAAATAATTTGTACTTTGAACAAAAACAAGAATCATGTTAAATCAGGGGTCCCCAACCCTTGAGCCAGGGACCTTTACCGGTCAGTGGCCTGTTAGGAACTGGGCCGCACAGCAGGAGGTGAGAAGCTGGCCAGCAAGCAAAGCTTCATCTGTATTTCCAGCTGCTTCCCATGGTCCTATTACCTCCTGAGCTCCGCCTCCTGTCCAATCAGGAGCAGCATCAGATTCTCACAGGAGCATGAACTCTGTTGTCAATGGTGAATGCAAGGGATCTGGGTTGCACACCTCTTACGAGAATCTAATGCCTGATAATCTTTCACTGTCTCCCATCACCCCTAGATGGGACAGTCTAGTTGCCTGAAAATAAGCTCAGGACTCCCACTGATTCTACATTATAGTGAGTTATAAATTTATTTCATCATATATTACAATATAATAATAATAGAAATAAAGTGTACAATACATGTAATACATTTGAATCATCCCCAAGCCATCCCCTACCCCAGTCTGTGAAAAAATAGTCTTCCATGAAACCAGTCCGTGGTGTCGAAAAGGCTTCAGACCACTGCTTTAAATGGATAAATATGGCTAGTATTTTAAGAAAATTCAAGAAAACATTATCATTAAAGGATGTAAATAACTCACGTTATATGTAAACTAAGGATGAAGCTTGTATGGTGCCATTATTTTTATTTTGGACTTGATTCTTCAGCAGCTGATAAATTAATTGTTCTGTAAGAAACTGAACTCTGAGAGCAGGTCCGCCTGTGGACAAATTTCAGCTACATTGAGTTCTCAGAACCTGTAGTATAGAGATCTAAATGGAAATTTTATACTTAATTATTTTCTTAATCTCTATATATTTTTTAAATAAAGGTTATGCTTGATCTCATTACTCCCACAACCACCTAAACTAAGCCTTTTATTGATTCTCAGAGTAGCTGTAAAGAGGCACAACATATTTGTTGAATGGAAAATGGAAAAGACACAAAGGAAGAGTTGGAATGGGACATATTTCTACCAATGAAAATCCTAAATGGGAAAGTGGAGGAGAACAAGAAGCTTACTAGAATGAAGTCAATAGGCACGTGGAAATACATTTAAGAATGGAAAAGTGTGTATGTGGGTGGGTGGGTGGTAGGGGGTCTGAAGCCAAAGCCCATGTCTTCCCTGTCTTACAATTTTGTTCCTGGCTGACTCTAAAGATATTGTAACAATTTCTAAATATCTGTATTGTAACTGGATTTAGCCCATGTTTGTTGAACTCTTAAAATTCTAAAGACTAATGTAAATAATTAACCTGGGAAAAACCTCTCTGCCCATTACCAGTGGCATGTAATTGAATGTCTAATAATCTGCACTTTGACTAATCCCTAAAGTTAAAGCTATGTGTTGAAACAGAATGCAGTAAATGGTGGGGAGTAAAGGAGAAATACCAAATTGTTCATCTAGAAGTTATAAAGACATATTGGCATTACTGGATTCTAGATGTGAAAGAAGCCACAAGCAAAAAGCTACACAAAAAACACAAATGAAAGTGGACTGAAGAAAGGATAATGTGAGGTGAAAAAACATTAGATGTGAGATAATGAAAGGTCTAGGCTGGACAAAAGGGAATTTTATACACTCACAAAAACTACACATCATTTCAAGCTTAAACAGGTAGTCCATCCAAAAGTGGATAAAGGTTATTACTAACAGTAATACCCATAAAAAGAACCCACTGTGTGTAAAGCATGCAGGATTGTGATACTTCCAAAAAAGACAGATCAAGAAACTTCATACCAATTATTAGGATTAGTAAAAACACTAAGAAGTTAACCTAGTATCCATTTCTCTTCTTTCACAGTATTTAGAGAAAGCTATACTTAGAATTTACGTGTTGCTGTCACAGCATTATCTTTTGAATTCTGGGCCAAGACCCAAGTCCAAACTACTGGAATCAATAAAATTGTGGTTTCATGGATTTTTTTTATATAAAGCAAGTCCACAACTTGTCATAGACTGCCAGGCATCAAGTTCTCCCTGAAATTCACTGGACTTTATAAAGTTCTTTCTCATCTACTTATTGCTGAATGTTAAGATTTTAAGTTCAGTTGCTCTTCTAAAGATGCTTCTGGATGGATTGAGATTGCCAAAATTAAAAAAATTTGAGATCCTATTGCAGTTCTGTGGTGTCTGACTTCATAATTGTGCCCTCACTGATACATTGCCAAATTACTCAGAACACAGCATATCCTCAGTTTTCAAAAAGAACGTCAAGACAGTTCAATCAACCTTTACTGAACATCAGCTATATGCAAGAGACTTTCAAAATTGCTTTAAAGATGGAGACAGAAAGAGCTAAGCCAGGAATAGAATTTAGTCCTACTCTCCGCCTTGAACGTATGCCTCAAATTTACAGGAAGATAATATTATCAGGAAATGACCTTGAAACAGATACTCACATTGTGTTCTCTGCTGCAGAAACTAGAATGGTTTTGTGGTCTGTCTACATCCTGCATCTCAAAACACACATCCATAAAGGAAGAGAAACAAGATAGTTGGCATGTGCAGGAACAAGATATTCACCCCTAGTGTTTTAAGTCAGTTCTTTCATTTTAGTGGTACATCAAGACATGGATATGATACACACACAATTTGAGGAGAATGATAAGGTTAATTAGCAAAAGACACTACTTCCTTTACCCTGAAATCACACCTTGTAATTATACTCTTTCAACTATTTTTTTTAATAAGCCCTTCATGCTCAGGCACTCTAAGGCCTGTGAACCAACAAACACAAAATCCAGAACTACCTTATAAAGGCTTTCATAGAGATCACAGAAACTTGAGCTCAAATAAATTTGATCTGTTTGGTTTCTCTTGACTGGTTCTGTTTAGAAGGCATTTTGGCTGAGATAACCATCTGCTGAGAAATAGAAACAGCTATTCTGAATCATTTTCCAAATTATAAATAGCATGAAGAAAGGTGAAATCTTAAAATTATGCCATATTGAGAAGTATCCTTACCAAGAATTTTGGGTTAAACATGTAGTTTGAATCCTAGCTCCTCTTAATATTAACTAAGTGGCTTGAACAATGTCTGTAACCTGGGCCTCAGATCCCTCCTGTATAAGTAGGAATTTATAGGGTCATCCAGTATATTTGAGGCACCTGGCGTACCACTTAGCCAGATCTTGAGTAGGTGGAAATGCTCTCTTGGTACTAAGTACTGTCTGCAACCATTCCTTTGCAACCTCTGCATTTCTTTGTAATAAGTGTTGCAACTGCAAACACTCATTAAAAACGTTTCTCATTTTGTGCATTAAACCCAAACAATGACTGCAATAAAGAACTCTGTTGTTAGTCAACCCGTATTTATCTGAAACACAGAATGCTCAAGTCCTGTGAAGAGAAGTAGCATAAAATATAAGGCTTGCTCTAAAGGGTTTACAATTTAAGAACTGATTTTTGGGTGATCACCAAAATTTTAAGTAAAAATAGTTGTATAGATTTGTCATTGCACTCACTGAATTGTACATTTAAAATGGGTGTTTTTTGTGTGTAAGTTATTCTTCAATTAAACACAATCAGAGAAAAAATACTATTGCCCAAGTACAATGCTTGAAGATTCTGATGAAATTGGTCTGGTGTGTGTAGCTTGGGCATGGGGAGTTTTAAAATAGTTTTAAGTGATTCCAATGCAGAAAAAAAGGGGAGAAAAAAGCAGACAAACGAGATGCAGAATAGGGTGGATAATAATTTATTCATGCCAGGTTTAGCCAATAAAATTCAGGACACCGAGTTAAATTTGAATTTCAGATGAGACACCAATTAATTTTTTAGTGTAAATATGTCTCAAATACTGCTCATTTAACTGACGTTCTGTATTTTATTTGGCAACCCTAAATGGTATGCTAATTTTTGTGCAAAAAAAGGTAAAAATTATGTGTGCATCTAATTGTTTTTATATGCATAAGATAGATTGTGCAGGTTTGCTTCTGGGTAGATGAACTACGGCAGGAGACAAGGAGGAAAAACACTGTTTTACTGTATTCTTTGGTGCCTTTTGAATTTTGAATCACATAACCATATTACATATTTTTAAAACAATCACTATTATAAAGTTGAAAAATAAGTAATTACTAACAGGAGCTAAAAATCAATATAAGGAAACAAACTTAATAATACATGTGATACACTTAACAAACTAAACGAATAGAAGTTTGCCCAAACATTTTATTCTATTCCATTCTGATTTTCTCAGTGTAGTTAGATGTATGTAGAATATTAACAAGCACTTGTTGAGTTGCCAGACTATCACTCAGATTAATATTAGCAACCTCCTCTTGCATTGCACTTTCATAGATTAGTTAATTGAATCTTCAAAATAATCCTCAGAGGTTTTGCAAATGAAAAGGCTAAAACTCAGAAAGGGTAAATAATGTGCCCAAGACCACACAACTAATGAGTAGCAGTCCTGAAGTTTGAAGGTCTATCAAAATCCACAGCCTTTTGCTTTTAAATACAACACAACACAACACAACATTCTTTTTTGGAATATGTATTTCTAAAGAGTCAAAAAATTGGTCTTTAGGCATGAATATCAATGCAAAAAGTAAAAGCACTGAATAAGCCCCTTCATATATTATGCCAACATCAGTACCTGAGCTATGAAACATGACACAATGGTTAAAAAAAAAAAAAAAAAAAAAAAAAAAAAAAAAAAAAAAAACAACAACAACTATGTTCTGAGGCCAGGCACGGTGGCTCATGCCTGCTATCCCAGCACTATGGTAGGCCAAGATGGGCAGATCACTTGAGACAGGAGTTCCAGACCAGCCTAACTAACCAACATGGTGAAACCTCATCTCTACTCAAACTACTAAAAGCAGTTGGGCATGATGGCTTGCAACTATGGGCCCAGCTACCCAGGAGGCTGAGAGAATTGCTTGAACCTGGGAGACTGGGAGACGGAGGTTGCAGTGAGCCGAGATTGCACCATTGTACTCCAGCCTGGGTGACAAAGTGAGACTCTGTCTCAAGAAAAAAAAA
>PVKP010038343.1:0-20953 GCA_004027715.1 Plecturocebus donacophilus
TTTTTCTCTAATTTTGCCTTTTTGTTTTATTTCATTGAGTTGATCTTCAATCTCTGATATCCTTTATTCTGCTTGGTCAGTTTGTCTATTGAATCTTGTGTATGCTTCACAAAGTTCTTGTGTTGTTTTTCAGCTCCATGAAGTCATTTATATTCTTCTCTATGCTGTTTATTCTCATTAGCATTTCATCTCAGCTTTATTCAAGGTTCTTATCTTCTTTACATTGTGTTAAAACATGTTCTTTTAGCCCAGAGAAGTTTATTATTACCCACCTACCGAAGCCTGTTTCTGTCTATTCATCAGACTTATTCTCCATCCAGCTTTGTTCTCTTGCTAGTGAGGAGTTGTGCTCCCTTGGAGGATGAAAGGCTGGTTTTTGGTGTTTTAATCCTTTTTGCACTGGTTTCTTCCCATCTTTGTGGATTTACCTACCTGTGGTCTTTGTAGTGGTGACTTTTGGATGGGGTCTGTGAGTGGACTTCCTTTTTCTTGATGTTGAAGTTATTTATTTCTGTGTTTTAGTTTTCTTTCTGACAGTCAGGCTCCTCTGCTGTAGGACTGCTGGAGGTCCACTCCAAAACCCTGCTTGCCTGGGGATCACTTGCCGTGGCTGTAGAATAGTAAGGGTTGCTGCTGGTTTATTCTTATGTTATCTTCATCCCATAAGGGTACCCACCAGATGTCAGCCTGAGCTCTCCTTTATGAGGTGTCTCTTTGGACATACGAGGTTCAGGGAGCTGCTTGAGGAGACAGTCTGTCCCTTATAGGAACTCAGCTGCTGAACTTGAAGCTCCATTGTTTTGTTCAGAGTTGCTGGGCAGGTACATTTAAGTCTGCTGCAGTGGAACTCATAACTGCCTTTTTTCCCAGGTGCTCTGTCCTGGGAAGGTGGAGCACCTATAAGTTCCTGATATGTTGCTGCCTTTTTTCAGAGATGCCCTGTCCAGTGAAGAGGTAGTCTAGTCACAGTCTGCCAGCAGAGGCATTGCTGAGCTGCCGTGGGCTCTGCCCAGCTACTGTGTGAACTTCCTTGCAGTTTTGTTTACAGAGGTATAGTTAGAACTGCCTTGGTAATGGCTGTCTGCCTTAGTAATGGCAGACTGCCTCAGTAAAGCTGGAATGCCTTGGTAATGGCGGACTGCCTTGGTAATGGTGGAATGCCTCAATAATGGCTGATACCATTCCCCCAACCGAGCTGGACCATCCTGGGTCAAGCTACACTTGCTGTGAAACTCTTAATCCAGAGCGTTTCATATTGCTGCTCTTTGTCGGGGTGGGATCTGCTGAGTGAGGTCACCTGGCTCCCTGTTTCAGCCCCTTTTTTTCAGTTGTATAGGTGGCTCTGTCTCCCAGGCATTCCAGGTGCCAGTTGAAATGGCTGCCCAGATTTGTGTGAGTTTTTTGTGGAGATCCGCTGTGCCAGCTGAAACAGCCTTGCTCGAAACTCATGGTGCTTTTCAGCCCAGGAATCTCCTGGTCTGTGAGCGGTAACAACTCGTTTGGAACTGAGGAGTTCACTCACCCTCTGTGTTGTCCTCGCTGGGAACTGCACTTCAGAGCTGTCCCTATTCGGCCATCTTGGATCCCCTTCTGTCATTCTTGCTTAATAAGTATTTTTGGATGACTGACTGACTGAAAAAAGAAATGGATCTTATGGCCCAACTGTACCTTGAAAAGGTTAACTCTAACCTATTCACCTCTTCTTCTTCTCTCCTCTCTGCACGTTTAACGTGTTTTGAACATCCAAATGCTATGCTTCGGGTATACAAAGGTAAAACATCTAATCAAATAAATACAACACGTTGTTAATGCTAACAATTCAACAAAGTATTTGAGAAGCTCAGAAAAAAACAACTCACTCAGCCAGAAAAAAGTATTCAAAAACCAAATAGTTGGAAGACAAAGAGCTGCTAATGAAGATGACTATTGCCTGCAGAGAAAAAAGGATATAAAATGGGGTATAATGAGGCAGTCTATCTGCTTGTCATGGTTTATAGGATCTCATGATTTTTATAGTAGTTGGGAATATAAAATAAAATCAATGCTGAAATCCAAGAAGCCAAATATAGTTTGGTCTCTGGCCAATTTATGTATTTTTCTTCTGCTTCTTATCTTCATCATCCTTCTGCCTTCTATTTGTAGAGACTACTTTTCAAGGGACTTGATTTGGGATAATTAATTTTCAGAGTCAGAAAAGTTCAAGATCATTTAGAGTAAAGCCATAGGAGACACATATATTTAGGATACCCTTTACTCATTGCTTTCGGTATTGGTTATATGCTGAAAACAAAGTGTTCTATAGATAGTTTAGGGAGCTCCCCTGAAATTTTGTTAATACTTAGTGTAACAGATTTGGAACTCAATAATATTTTGTGCAGTGTGACAGTATTTTAAAATATGAACCAAAGTTTTCTTCCTATGTTTCGTTGCATTACTTACCCCTTCTCCAATTCGAGCACTTGGTCATTAAACTTTCAATGATTTAGAAAAGGGGTTCTATAATTCAAGTGAAGAAAAAAGAACCATTTCTTCATTTTTTTATTTCCAAAAGCAGAGGCTGCAAGAGGACTCAGGACCCAAACAACAGATTCAAAAAGCACATATGAAGAATTTAGAGCAAGGCTTCCTGCCTAGAGACAAATGTCACTGTTCCCAGATTGGTATGGGAAGCTCCTTAGAAGGGAAACCAGGAGAGCTTTAAGGCTGCTGGTTTATCAAAACACGATCATGTATATTACTTTCCACCTGGGTTGTGAGTCCCAGGGAGTAGAGAGAAATGCAGCCATCTTTGACGGTTTTTCAGAGCCAATAGTAGCAGAAACCTGTGCCCCTGCAGCCTGCTACCAGAGACAGAGCAAGGTCAGTCATACATACACTCATGGGTGACTTAGAGGACAGCAGCATTTTAATTCCACATAATTTCCATGCCTATTGTCATCTAGAAGCAAGAAAACAATGTCCATTTCCAAAGGAGGGATACCAAAATTATAAGGGAAAAATACCATGCAGCCATCCATGAGGTTAGGACTGCAAGACAGCACAACTCAGACTTATACTGCTCAGGAGGGAACAGAGAGAATGAGGCTGCCATAGTACATAGCAGCATAAGAATCCTGACACCAAGGACCAGATTAGATTTCCTCCTCCCAAAAGTTTTGATCCCATGCAGACCCAGGACCAAAATAAAAAACCAAGGGCAAATAAGTTTTTAAATTAGAAGCAATTTCAGTGACAGAAAAAGAAAAGAAGATTTACTTTTTCTCACACCTCTGGATTATTGGGCTGAGAATTGCACTTGCTATGTTTATTATTAGATACATGCTCATTGCCATAAGCAACTTTCTAAAAGTTTATAAGACATGTCTATTTGTGATAAATGAAAATCTACCATGGTCTCTTTGGGATCAACACAAAGGGTAGTATGTGTTTCTTCAACTTGTGAGATGTGATTTATTATCTTTTTAAATCTGCATTTTCATTTTCTTACTGGTACCTGAGAAATAATAAATATTCTTGACAGAGGAACAGGTGAGAGTGGACACAGGAATGCAAGAGGCCTCTGAATGTTTTGCTTTTAAATGAGTTTTAAGCATTTGCTTTGAATAGAAATGACATTGGATCTTCTGAGAAGATAATTCTCAAATTGACATCATTTAAAAAATTTACAAAGTTACCATAGCTAAGCTCCTAGTTAAAAATACCAGTTGTTGAAGCTTGGAAGCATCTGTCGGGTTTTAAGAAAAGAATAATTGAATACTTGAAAGGCTTGATAGGACAGACTTCTGCGTACCATTAGTACTAATAATGCTCAATTTGAACATTGATCTCAGAGAAACCGTCCACTTGGCAAACAAATCAGCACCTCCCATTACCACAGCAGTTGTGATGAATGTCAGTCCCTGATGAGGCAGACTAATTTCCCATGAACACGTACGTCGTTAAAGCTGGCTCTGTATGCGGCGTGCCATGTCTCAGCAATCAAAGATGCTGTGGAGTCCCAAACATCTAAGAGCAGCAGCTGAAGCACAATTTACTTCTTGCTAAAGGAAAAGTGATCACCCAGGCACAAAATCTAGTCTGTGGAAAAAGAAAATGAGCAGGATGGAGCTACTTGAGAGTCTTGGAGTTGCTTGCTTTTAGAGTATTTCTCAGGACTCAGTGGCTATGATGTGCATTTCCCTTGAGGTGATTTGTGACAGACTGTTGAGGAGATTTGGAAAGTGTCCTCTAGGTACTTATGCAAAAAAGTATGGATATGTCAAAAAAGTCAAATGACTTTTATATGCTTCTAGTGTATTCTCATATAATGCCTTAATTTACAGTAGCATCTACTTCACAGTATGCAACATATTAACCAGCTGAAATCTCTGGTCCCTGTGATTGGGAGAAGAGTGGCAGCCACATGAAAACTGGAAAAAACACAAGGCTAGCATGCTGCTAATTCAAGAGAAAGTTACCTGGGAATACTTTCTCAGAGAGACTCATTGAGATCTATTACCATTTCCAAAGTCCCACCAAGAAAATCCACACTGTGTCTTATTGCTACCTTTTTCATTTCTTCATGCAGAGAATAAAATTTGTTGCTGTGATTCAATGCACTTATCACTCTTTCATTTAAATAGAGGACTTCAAAGTAAGTTATATGCTTGAATTCTATTAACTGTTATTGAATAACATAGAACAAAACTACAGGAAAATAAGGTACCTTCATGTATTGAATATCTAGCACAAGCCCTATCCTTTGCTACATATTTGTATGCATTAATTTGTTAAGCATCTGAAGTAGATGTATCTTCTGCTTAGATGTAACGAAAATGGATTTTGAAGTGTTTCTGGTCACAAGGCTAAAGAATAACAGTATTGAGTCTTGAAGGCAAGTCTTTTGGACTCCAAAGTCCTTGTTAATACTGCTATACCATGATCTTCCTTTTTTAAAAGACCAGGGAGTAGTAAATATCATGCTTGCTTTAACAGTGGAGCCACTGAGGTTAGGGAACATGAGTACCTTAGGCTGCAGCATTCGATGAGCCCAGTAGGAGGTCAGGCAGATGTTCAACTCCCAGGAGCCCCACTGCCAGCATCTTCTCCCTGGTTGATATCTCTTACCCAGATTGTTCAGGGGAACTCACATTATCCTTTGAGGGGGGCTCAGACAATGCCAGCTGAACAAAGAATGTAAAGCAAATTCATTGAGCATTTAAACACAAAACTAATGAAGGAATAGGCACTATGTCTTTCTTTAAAACAAACTTATGCCTAACTAACCTGTGCAGGTTCTTTCAGCAGGTAAAGAAACATGTGCATAAGGAAAAACCAGTCGCTATAACTGAAGACGAATTTAGGCTTTCAAAAATCTTTCCCCAGTGAAAGCCATTGGGCAATAGAATTACCATAGCTTTTGTGGCCTATTTTACCATGTATAGAAAACTAGAATAAATACAGAAAGCCAATAAAGGAGATAAAGGGATACTTTATGAAATGGAGAAATGCTAGTGGTATAATACGCTAAGAATTAAAGCTTAGAAAAAAATTTACTTTTAAAATTATATAAATAGTCTTAAGAAATAAAACCCCTACATTCGCATACAACACGTTCTAATTAGAAACATCAAGGTAACAAAGAAGCTGGTGAACTTCTCCAAGATCACGGGCATGGGCTAGAAGATAAAAGGTGAATTTCAAGTGGTCAGGAAGTTAGTAATATATATTACATAATTTATTGAACAACTATTGTATTTTAATTTCCAGGCCAGACACTAGAAATAAACAAAAGGCTGTAGCAGCACAGTACATTCCTGATCCTGTGTTTGTAAGTGCAATGCCATCTGTGATGCCAGGTATGTGAATAAAATAGATAAACTTTCTTTATATTGTAAGGCATATTGTGTAGATACAAAAATTTATAATATAATGCAACAAATACAAGCAGAGACAAAGAATGCTTTAGCACAGGGATTCTCTATTTTAGCTTTATTTCATTTTATTTATTTGTTTGTTTTGAGAGGAAGTTTAGCTCTTGTTGCCCAGGCTGAAGTGCAGTGATGTGACCTTGGCTCACTGCAACGTCCACCTCCTGGGTTCAAGGGATTCTCCTACATCAGCCTCCTGAGTAGCTGGGATTACAGGCAGCCACCACCACACCTGGCTAATTTTCTGTATTTTTAGTAGCAACAGGATTTCAACATTTTGGTCAGGCTGGTCTCAAACTCCTGACCTCAGGTGATCCACCAGCCTTGGCCTCTGAAAGTGCTGAGATTATAGGCATGAACTACCGTGTCCAGCCTACCTTAGCTTTATTGACCATTTAAGCTGAATAATTCTTTACTGTGGGGGGCTATCTTGTGCATTGTAAGATGATTAGAAGCACCTCTGTCCTCTGCCCACTAGATACCAGTAGTACCTCTTCTCCTCACCCCAAGTTTTGACAATCAAAAATGTCTCCAGATATTGCCTAATGTCATAAAGGAGAGATGCACAATTGCTTCCCTTTGAGAATCCCCACTGCTTCAGCAGTATGAACAAGGGGCATCTAATGCAGCCCGGATATGGTGATGGGGAGGGGTGTAGTGCAGGGGAGTAGAAGAGTGGTGGGAGGCTGAGGGAAGGTTTTGGAAATAATACCTACACATAGTCTTTGAGAATGAGTCGGTGGTAGCCAGCCAAAGGCAAGACATCCATCAGCATTCATGAAGACAAAAGGAAGACGAAACCATGGCTCTTCAGTTTGGAAACTCATTCCGCTCTAAGGCATTGGACATGAGTGCCTATCATGTGCCAGGTGCTGAGAATGCAAAACTTCGAAGGATCTCACAGTGCAGTTCAGTAACTCTCAGTCTTATCTCCCACACTTACGTGTTGTGTGATACTGTGACCATTTGTGGGATTTGTCTTACATAATTTGTTACTAATATTTGTCTTTTAAGAAGAGTTAGGGAGTGGTTTGCTATGATCAATAATTAATTCCTAAAGTGAAATCATTTGCATTCACTGGCATTCTCATACTTCTTTTGAGCTATAGATAAAGCAGTGGCAATAACAGAAGGTGGACTTGTAGGGCAAATTTGCAGTTCATCCTATTTACCCCACAGCTCAGAAATAGTTGTCCAAGTAATTCCTATGCATTTTGGTGAATGATAGCCTAAGATCTGTTATTTAAACTAGAGAAGAGAGAGAAATAAGTGAAATTGAGTGTGGTAAATGCACTCATACATTTTTGACGTTTTTTCTTGAATTTTTAATCTCTTCTTTGGGCCTCCTTAGCATCATTTTTTCTAGTATTCCTTCTTTCTCGTCAGCTGTTTTCTATGTCAGTCTCATTTGGTATCTTCTGTGTTCTGGTCAATGTGCAAGCTTCATATATTTTTTGAGAGCTTACTGTGTGGTGGCCACTATTTTAGACAAGTTTGGTTTTTCTCAGGTATGCATATATTTAATAACTCATATTGGTAGCTTTCAGCAATGTGGGGGTGAGACGAAGAGTACAAAAAATTATTTGGACTTCATTTTGTTTGTTTATTGTACTTGCCCCTCTCTTACATTCCCTTGAATGAACATGGTGCCATGGTCACAATCACTGAGAAGGAAAGGACTGGTGATGAAGGACATATGCCTTATACTTCTAATACATTAAAAAAAGAGAGAGAGAGGGAAGAGGTTTAGAATCTTAACTGTTCAAGATATTCTTCCTGGGCAATCATCCAAATGTATGACTTCAAATACCACCTGTATATTGGTGACTGTGATTCTCTTTGGCAGTTTTAGACCTTCTTCCCAAGCCCTAAAGCCACCCATATAATCTAATCTCATGGATGTCCCACAGGCACCACACACCCAGTACATGTTAAGGTAAATGTGTTTATTTATTCCCCCAACTTTCTGTCTCCTCTTGTAGTTTCTACATCAGTAAAAGTCACAGATCTCCATCTAGTAACTCAAGACAAAGATCTGTTCATTCTAGATTGCATTCTCTATTGGCACTAATTGTAGTCAGTCATTAGGCACTGGGCTTTCTTTTTTGATGGATTTTCTGTCATTACAACCTCTTTCTCTTTCTCGTTGACTGATTTTGTTTATTCTACACTGCCTTTCTTCTTCCAGTCTTCCCTGCTGTTTTTAAACAGTCAGATAAAGTTACATCCTTGCTTAAAATCTTAAAATTCCCCAAATATCTCCCACAACTATAGGATAAATTGATCCTTTTTATTCAAGTCATCATCCAAGTTCTCTTACATTTTATCATTCATATTCATTTATCTTCCTTCAAGCTCTAGACCACAAACTTGGCCCAAATCATGATCCTATCTTGCTGGGACACATGAAGTCTTGCTATTGTTCTTTCTGTGGTCATTCTTGCCTTCTCAGAATTCATTTTCCACACAGTATCCAGTATAATCACTTCAAAATATCACTCCTCTGTACAACCTGGATAGCATCTCTGTGAACTAAAGAGAAAATACAATCTTTAGCATGCCCGTGAGACCCTGCGTGGGTGAGCCCCTCCTCGCTGTTCACCCTGACCTCAGTTTGCTCTCAACCTTCCTCAGTTGCTCCCACCACAATGGCCTCTTTCAGGTCTGTGAATGCGCCTGGTTCCTCCTTTCCCCAGGGTTTTCCCACACTGTTTTTCTTGCCTAAAATACTCTTCCCTCCACATTTTCCCTGGCTAAGTATTACTTATCTTTTGAGTACCTTCTTACTGAATAACATGGTTTTTCAAAAACGCCAGGCCATTTATATCCCCCTTCCTTGCTATTTTAATTTTCTTAGTATAAAATAGTCTTTCTCTTATCCAACATCTCGTTACCCTGTCCTAAAGAACTCAGTTCATGAGACGTTTTCTCATCCAGGAACACTTTCTGAAAACCTCATTCTGATTTGCATAGCTCTCCTGCATGTTCCTGTGGATTGTGATCTAACTTTGTCCACCTCATTTCAATTAAAGTCTTCTGAAAGAATTTTTCTCTTCAGTATTGAATTTCTCCTTATGAAGGAAAATATTAACCAGCCATATCGATTCAGTAAATAGTTCAGTAAAAATGCAGTTGTGAGTTTCTTGGGAATTAAGTTTTAAAATTTCAGGCCAACCTAACGTCAGAGCTTTCCTTTTACTGCTTAACTTTAGTAATTTTCCCCAGTGACCCAGAGCACAACAAGTCCTAATAATCACTTGCTTAATTGCACTTATATCCCTTTGGAGTAAAATTAATTTGGATGAATCTGAGTTTTGGTAGACTTAAATGTTTCTTTTGAGATCTGGAGACAAGTTATGGGGGCGGGGCAGGAAACCTTTGCTTTGCTTATGTTTATAATCATTCTTATTGCAAAAATGTTTGCTGGGCCAATTGGAAGCAGCGGTTTGGGAGGCTCCTAATAAACATGTGAATCCTTCACCGAGATCTCCAGGTTCTCTCATCAAAATTGACTGGAAGGCTGGCATGACCCATGGAGAGAAGGAAGAGCAGTGAAGTGCGTTGGCCCACCTGAGAGCCACACGGGGAAGGGGATCCCCTGCCCCCACCCAAGGGAGGCGGTGACTGAGTGTGCAACCCAGCCAGGGAGACTGTGCTTTTTCCACAGAACTGTGCAACCCTTGGATTGGAAGGTTCCATTTGTAAACTCACACCCCCTGGAGCCTAGTGTCCCAAACCTGGCATACACAGATTCTTCCAGCCTCTCAGCTGGAATCTGCCTAAGCCTAGTGAACTCCCAGGGGAGGGGAGACCAGCTGTGGCTGCCTGCTGTTTAAGCCCTTTGAATCCCTTGGGGAAGGGGCAGCAGCCAGCACTGGGACTTGCAACCACCTAACACGCTAAGCTCTTTGGACACGGGAAGGGTTGCACCCATTTCTGTAGCTCCAGGCTGTGGTTTTCCACTGCTGGAGCCATGGAGGCCAGATGGCTTGGTCCCAAGACTTGTCCCCATAGCCCAGCACACTGGCTGTGGCAGTCTGCAGCCAGAGTGCCTCTTCAGGCCTAACCCTGACCCATTCTGTCTCAGTGGGTGGTGTTTCCCTGCAGGATCTCCAATAAGTCCAGCCAGAGGCTCAGGGACAGAATTCAAATCTCCCTGGGAGGAGGGATGGTTGCAGTCTCTGTGGACCATCAGACTTAGCCTCTCCTAAGGTAGTTCTGAGGAATCTGGGCAGCCCAGATGAATGGGTTTCTCCCCAGTGAAACACACCCTTTCCACCAAGGGACAAAGTGCTTCATTAAACAGGTCCTGCTCCTTGTGCCCCCCAGCTGGCTGAGATCCTCCAACAGGGGTTGTCAGACACCCTATACAGGAGCAATCCTACTGGCATCAGGTTGGTGCACCTTGACATCAGAGGTCCTAGAAGAAGGAGCAGGCACCCATCTTTGCTGCTGTCCAGCTTCCTTGAATGACATCTTCAGGTACGGGAGTGAATCAGATGAATAGGGCCTGAAGTGAACCGCTGGCAAACTGCAGCAGCCCTACAGAAGAGGGACCTGACTATTGAAAGAAAAACAAGCAGAAAGCAACAACAACAGTATCATCATCAACAACAACAAGATACTCACATAAACCTCATTTAAGGGTCAGCAGCCTCAAAGACTGAAACTAGACAAACTCACAAAGATGAGAAAGAATCAACAAAAAAATGCTGAAAGTCCAAAAGTCCAGAGTGCCTCTTCTCCTCTGATGTTAACAACGTCTCTCCATCAAGGATGCAGAACTGGATGGAGGCTCAGATGAATAAATTGACAGAAGTAGGCTTCAGAAGATGGGTAATACAACACTATGATGAGTAAAGGAGCATGTTTTAACTCAATGCAAAGAATCTAAGAACTTGATAAAAGGTTAGAGGAATTGCTAACTAGAATAATCAGTTTAGAGAGGACCATAATGACCTGATGGAGGTGAAAAATACAGCATGAGAACTTTGTGAAGCATACACAAGTTTCAATAGCCTAATTGACCAAGTGGAAAAAGGATATCAGAGTTTGAAAACCACTTTACTGAAATAAGACATGCAGACAAGAATAGAGAAAAAAATGAAAGGAATGAATGAAGTTTTCAAGAAATATGGGACTTCATAAACAGACCGAACCTACAACTGATTGGAATGCCAGAAGGAGACAGGGAGAATGGAACACCAGCTAGAAAACTTAGGAGTACTTCCCCAATGTAGCATGACACGCCAACATGCAAATTCAGGAAATACAGAAAACATCATTAAGATACTCCACAAGATCAACTCCAAGACATATAATCATCAGATTCTCCAAGGTGGAAATGAAGGAAAAACTGTTAATGGCAGCCAGAGAAAGGCCAGGTCATCTACAAAGGGAAGCCCATTAAACTAAGGGTGGACCTCTCAGAAGTAACTCTAAAAGCCAGAAGAGATGGGGAGCCAGTATTTAATATTTGTAAAGAAATAAGTTTTCAACCCAGCATTTCATATCCAGCCAAAGTAAGATTCATAAGTGAAGGAGAAATAAAATCCTTTCCAGACAGGCAAATGCTGAGAGATCCTCTTACCACCAGGCCAGCCCTGCAAGAGTTCCTGAAAGAAGCACTAAATATGGAAAGCAAAAACTGGTACCAGCCATGGCAAAAACACACCAAAATATAAAGACCAATGGCACTATGAAGAAACTGCATCAACTAGTGTGCAAAATAACCAAATAGCATCAGGATAACAGGATCTAATTCACATATAAAAATACTAACCTTGAATGTAAATGCCCCAGTTCAAAGACACAGAATGACAAATTGGATAAGGAGTAAATACCCATTGATGTGCTGTATTCAGGAGACCCATCTAACATGCAAAGACACATGTAGGCTCAAAATAATGGGATGGAAGAAAATTTACCAAGCACACAGAAGCAAAGAAAGAAAGAAAGAAAGAAAGAAAGAAAGAAAGAAAGAAAGAAAGAAAGAAAGAAAGAAAGAAAGAAAGAAAGAAAGAGAAAGAAAGAAAGAAGAAAGAAAGAGAGAAAGAAATGCAGGGGTTGTAATCCTAGTCTCTGACAATAGAGACTTTAAACCAACAAAGATCAGAAAAGACAAAAAAGGGCATTACATTATGGTAAAGGGAACAATTCAACAAGAAGAGCTAACTATTCTAAATATATATGTACCCAATACAGGAACACCCACATTTATAAACAAGTGCTTAGAGACCAACAATGAGACTTAGACTCCAACACAATAGTACTAGGAGACTGTAACTCCCCACTGTCAGTATTAGACAGGTCAATGAAACAGAAAATTAACAAGGATATTCAGGATATGAACTCAGCTCTGGATCAAGTGGACCTAGTAGATGTCTACAGAACTCTTTACCTCAAATCAACAAAATATATATTCTTTGTCGCATGGCACTTATTCTAAAATGAACCACACAATTGGAAGTAAAACACTCCTCAGCAAATGCAAAAGAACTGAAATCATAACAGTCTCTCAGATTATAGTGCAATTAAATTTGAACTCAGGATTAAGAAATTCACTCAAAACTACACAATATCATAGAGATTGAACAACCTGCTCCTGAATGACTCCTGGGTGAATAATGAAATTAATGCAGAAATTAATAAGTTATTTGAAACCAACGAGAATAAGGAGAAAATGAGCCAGAATCTCTGGGACATAGCTAACACAATGTTAAGAGGGAAATTTATAGCATTAAATGCCCACATCAGAAAACTAGAAAGACCTTAAATTGACACTCTAACATCATAATTAAAAGAGCTAGAGAGGCAAGAGCAAACTAATCCAAAGCTACTTGAAGACAAGAAATAACTAGGATCAGAGGAGAACTGAAAAAAGATAGACACACGAAAAGCATTCCAAAAAAATCAATGAATCCAGGAGCTGGTTTCTTGAAAAAATTAATAGATAGACTCGTTGCCAGACAAATAAAGAAGAGAAGAATCAAATAGACACAATAAAAAATGATAAAGGAGATATCACCACCAACCCCACAGAAATACAAACTTCCATCAGTATACTATAAACACCTGTACGCAAATAGACTAGAAAATCTAGAAGAAATGAATAAATTCCTGGATGCATATACCCTACCAAGACTAAACCAGGAAAAAATTGAATACCTGAATAGACCAATAGCAAGATCTGGAGTTGAGGCAATAATTAATAGCCCACCAACCAAAAAAAAAGCTCAGGACCAGATGGATTTATAGCTGAATTCTACTGGAAGTACAAAGATGCGCTGGTAGCATTCCTTCTGAAACTATCGCAAACAACTGAAGAGGAGGGATTCCTCCCTAACTTATTTTATGAAGCCAGCATCATCCTGATACCAAAACCCAGAAGAGACACAACAAAAAAAGAAAATTTCAGGCCATTATCCCTGATGAACATTGACGTGAAAATCCTCAATAAAATACTGGCAAACCAAATCCAGCAACACATTAAAAAACTTATCCACCATGATCAAGTTGGCTTTATCCCTGGGATGCAATTCTGGTTTAACATACACAAATCAATGAATGTAATTCATCACATAAACAGAACCAAAGACAGAAACTACCTGATAATAGCTACAGAAAAGAACTTTGATAAAATTCAACATCCCTTCATGTTAAAAACTCCCAATAAACTAAGAATTGATGGAACATAAGAGCTATTTATGGCAAACACACAACCAATATCATATTGAATGGGAAAAAGCTGGAAGCATTCCCTTTGAAAATTAGTACAAGACAAGGATGTTCTCTCTCACCACTCCTATTCAACATAGTATTGGAAGTTCTGGTCAGGGAAATCAGGCAAAAGAAAGAAATTCAGGGTATTCAAATAGTAAGAGAGGAAGTCAAGTTGTCTCTGTTTGCAGACTACATGATTTTATATTTAGAAAACCCCATCATGACAGCTCAAAAACTTCTTAAACTGATAAGCAACTTCAGCAAAGTTTCAGTATACAAAATCAATTTGCAAAAATTACACCAACAATAGGCAAGCAGAGAGCCAAATCATGAATGAACTCCCATTCACAATTGCTACAAAGAAAATAAAATACGTAGGGATACAACTGATAATGTATGTGAAGAACCTCTTCAAGGAGAATTACAAACCACTGCTCAAGGAAATAAGAGAAGATGCAAACAAATGGAAAAACATTCCACACTCATGTATAGGAAGAATCAATATCATGAAAATGACCATATTACCTAAAGTAATTCATATATTCAATGTTATTCCCATCAAGCTACCACTAACATTCTTCACAGAATTAGAAAAAACTATTAAATTTCATATGGAATCAAAGAAGATCCTCATATAGTCAAGACAACTCCAAGCAAAAAGAACAAAGCTGGAGACATCATGCTATCTAACTTCAAACTATACTACAAGGCTACAGTAACCAAAACAGCATGGTACTGGTACCAAAACAGACATGTAAGACAAATGGAGCAGAAAAGAGACCTCAGAAATAACACCACACATCTACAACCATCTACAAGTTTGACAAACCTGACAAAAACAAGCAACGTGGAAAGGATCTCTTATTCAGTAAATAATGCTGGGAAAATTGGCTAGCCATATGCAGAAAACAGAAACTGGACCCCTCCCTTATAACTTATACAAAAATTGACTCAAGATGGATTAAAGACTTAAATGTAAAACTGCAAACCATAAAAACCCCAGAAGAAAACCTACGCAGTGCCATTCAGGACACAGACATGGGCAAAGACTTCATGACAAAAATGCCAAACGCAATTGCAACAAAAGCCAAAATTGACAAATGGGATCTAATTAAACTAAAGAGCTTCTGCCCAGAAAAAGAAGCTATCATCAGAGTGAACAGACAGCCTACAGGATGGGAGAAAATTTTTGCAATCTATCCAACTGACAAAGATCTAATATCCAGAATTTACAAGGAACTTAAACATATTTACAAGAAAAAAGCAAACACCATCAAAATGTAGGCAAAGGAAATGAACAGATACTTCTCAAAAGAAGACATTTATGTGACCAACAAATATATGACAAAAAGCTCAACATCACTGATCACAGAAATGCAAATCAAAACCACGATGAGATACCATCTCATGCCAGTCAGAATGGCGATTATTTTAAAAGTCAGGAAACAATAGATGCTGGTGAGGCTATGGAGAAACAGGAATGCTTTTACACTGTTGGTGGGAATGTAAAATAGTTCCGCCATTGTGGAAGACAGTATGGCAATTCCTCCAGGATCTAGAACCAGAAATACCACTTGGTCCAGCGATCCCATTACTGGGTATATGCCCAAGGGAATACAAATTATTCTACTATAAAGACACATATGCATGTATATTTACTGCAGCATTATTTACAGTAGCAAAGACATGGAACCAACTGAAATGACCATCAATGATAGACTGAATAAAAAAAATGTGGCACATATACACCATGGAATACTATGCAGCCATGTAAAGGAATGAGATTATGTCCTTTGCAGAGACATAGATGAAGCCGGAAGCCATCATCCCCAGCAAACTAAAACAGGCCCAGAAAACCAGATACTGCATGTTCTCACTCATTAGTGGGAGTTGAACAAGGAGAACACATGGACTCACATGGACTCAAGGAGGGGAGTGCCACACTCCTGGGCCTGTTGAGGGTCAAGGGGTGAGGGGAGGGAACTTAGAGGACAGGTCAATAGGTGCAGCAAACCACCATGGCACACATATACCTTTGCAACAAACTTTCACGTTCTGCACATGTATCTCATTTTTTTTTTTAAGAAGTAAAGAGAAATAAATTAATTAAAAAGTGTTTTATTGCCCTTGTATTTTACTACCTTGAGGTCTACCATGAGTTCCTGACAATAAACTTTCATAGAGATGCAGGGCTGTTTTTCTTTTTGCATGTGGCAGAGGCCCTGGTAGCTTTATACAGAAAGAACTACTGGAGACAGCATTTGTCCAGTGGGTGGTGGGAGTAGTTTTAATAAGGACACCCCACTATATGGGTTGTAACTTCAAATGCCCCTCTTAAGCTGATTAAGTTATCCCCTTTATTGTCTATAGTATTGAAGAGCAACTATCTGCATGTATACCAACAAGTACTTAGACTGGTAAATAATATTCAGGTTTATCTTTAGAGTTATTACAGCTTTTTTGCTGGTCAAAAAATGGCAAACATGATTTTCTTCTTTTGAAAGCATCAAGAAGAATCTGTTACATGAGGGAGGATTGAGATGCCCAGGTAGTACATTTCATGCTACTCACCTTCTTGGAGCATAGAGGTTTTCTAGAAAGACTGTCTAGAAGACTATTATACAACATTAATTGCTCATACTGTGAATTAATAATGTCAATAGTTGCATTATTAATATACTCATGTACAATACCAATTGCATTTAGAGTGCAAGATCTCAATGTTATGCACTCATTATTAACATTATTTGAACTACAGGAAAGTTGCTTTGAGAGATTTTGGAGCAGTTACCATCAGTAAAAAGCAATTATAGCAGTGATGAAGAGCAGAGGGTATGGACTTCCTCCCTCCATCGGTTCTTCTCTTTCTCTTTCCTCCTTTTTTTAAACTCCTGTCTTTCTCTTTGTAGTCTAATATATGTATTAGAATATATATCTGTGTTAATTATTCCATGTTTTAAATTTTCTTTAAATATATTTTCTGTCTGAAGATTTTTGTTTTCTTCCTTAGGAATAGCTACTTTATATACATTAGATCTCCTTTGTATTTTTTTTCTACATATTTTTGTAAGTATATAGTAGATGTATATATTTATGGGGTATATGAGATATTTTGATGTGGCATACTATGTATCATAATTACATTAGAGCAAATGATATATTCATCACTCCAAGCATTTATCCTTTGTCTTGCAAACAATCCAATTATACTTGTTTAGTTATTTTAAAATACACAATTAAATTATTGTTGAATATAGTTACCCTGTTGTGCTGTCAAATACTAGATGTTATTCATTCTTCCTATTTATCTGTAGCCTCCCTCAGCCCAACTTCCCCTCACTATGCTTCCCAGCCTCTGCTGGCCATCATTCTACGCTGTCTCCATGGGTTCAATCGTTTTAATTTATAGATCCCACAAATAAATGAGAACATGCAAGTTTGTCTTTCTGTGCCTAGTTTATTTTGCTTAACATAGTGACCTCCAGTTTCACCCATGTTGCTGTGCCAATGACAGGACCACATTATTTTTTATGGTTGAATGATACTCCATTGTCTATATGTAGCATATTTTCTTTATCCATTCATCATTGATGGGTACAGGTTGCCTTGGAGTCTTGATTACTGTGAATAGTGCTACCATAGACGTGGCAATGCAGGTCTTTCTTTGATAGACTGATTTCTTTTCTTTCAGGAATATACCTAGCAGTGGGCAGGCTGGGTCATATGGTAGCTCTGTTAGGTTTTTTTTGAGGAATCTCTAAACTGTTCTCCATAGTGTTTGTACTAATTTACATTCTTACCAAAAATATACAACATTGCTTTTTTTCTCCACATCCTCACCAACATTTGTTATTGCCTGTATTTTAGATAGAAGCCATTTTAACTGGGATGAGATGACATCTCATTGTCATTGTAATTTGCATTTCTCTAATGATTAATGATATTGAGAAACTTTTCATATATCTGTTTGCCATTTATATGTCTTCTTATGAGAAAAGTTCATTTTGATCTTTTGCCTATTTTTAAATCTGATTTTTAGATTTTTTTTCCCTACAGACTTATTTGAGCTTGTTACATATTCTGGTTATTAATCCCTCATCAGATGCAGAGTCTGCAAATATTTTCTCCCATTCTGTGGGTTGTTACTTTCCCTTGTTGACTGCTTCATTTTCTGTGCAGAAGGTTTTTAACTAGATGTGATCCCATTTGTTCACGTTTGTTTTTGTTTCCTGTGCTTGTGGAGTATTGGTCTAGAAATATTTGCACACTCCAATGTGGAAAGTTTCTCCAATGTTTTCTTTTAGTGGTTTCATAGTTTGTGGTCCTAATTTAAGTTTTTAATCCATTTAAATTTGATTTTTGTCTATGGTGAGACACAGGCATCTACTTTCATTCTTCTGCATATGGGCATCCTGTTTCCGCAGCACCATTTATTGAAGACACTGTTCTTTTCCTATGGATGTTCTTGGTGTGTTTGTCAAAAACGACTTCACTGTAGATGTATAAATGTGTTTCTGGTTCTGTATTCTGTTCCACTGGTCAATATGTCTCTTTTTATACAAGTGCCATGCTATTTTGGTTACTTTAGCTCTGTAGTAATTTAAAGTCAGGTAATGTAATTCCTCCAGTTTTGTCCTTTTGCTCATGATGACTTTGGCTATTCTGGGTCTTTCATGTTTCCATATAAATTTCAGGATTTTTTTTTCCTACTTATGTGAAGAATATCATGGCTACTTTGATAAGGATTGCATTCAATCTATAGATTGCTTTGAGTAATATGGACATTTTAACAATAGTGATTCTTCCAATCTATGAAAGTGAAATATCTTTTCATTTTTTTTAGTGTGGGTCCCCTTCAGCTTCTTGCATCAATATTTTTTTGTTTTTATTACAGAGATCTTCTGTTTGGTTGATTCCTAGATATTTAATTTTATCTGTAGCCAATGGAAATGGGTTACTTTCTTGATTTCTTTTTCAGATTGTTTGCTGTTGGCAGAGAAATGTTACTGATTTTTATATGTTGATTTTGTATCTAGCAACTTTCCTGAGTTTATCAGTTCTGATAGGTTGTCTTGTGGAGTCTTTAGGTTTTTCCAAATATATGATCATGTTGAAACTCAAACAGAGATCATTTGACTTCTTCCTTTCAAATTTGGATGTCCTTTTTTTTTTCTTTCGCTTGTCTGATTTCTCTAGCTAGGACTTCCAGTACTATGTTGAAAAACAGTGGTGAAAGTGGCCTCATTGTCATGTTCTAGATCTTAGAGGAAAGGTTTTTGTTTTTTTCCCATTAAGTATGATATTAGCTGTGTGTCTGTTGTATATGGCTTTTATTATGTCGTGATACATTCCTTCTATACCCAGTTTTTTGAGTGGTTTCTTCATAAAGGGGTGGCAAATTTTATTAAATACTTCTTCAGCATCAATTAAAATGATCACATAGTTTTGCCTTTCATTCTCTTGATATGATGCATCACATTGATTGATTTGCATTATGTTAAACCATCCTTGTATTCCTGGGATAAATCCCACTTGGTCGTGATGAATAATCTTTTAAATGTATTGTTGAATTCAGTGTACTATGTTCATTTCTATTTCACTTTTAAAAACCTTTCATATCTTATATGGTTTTGGTAATATCTTTTCTCCTTTGTTTTGGTCCTAATGTGGCTTGCCTTTATGTGATCATTTTATTTTTCTCAAAAAATATGAGAAATAAATATGATCATTTGACTTATCTTTGAGCTCTGAGACCTCATCTTAGTAGAGATTTCTCTACTCAGCCTCTCTGACTCACTGGTTCATGAAAATGTGGCTTGTTTCTCATAACACATACATTGATCACTTAACAAATTATAACTTTATAAAAATGTAGTTCCTGCTGTCAATTGCCACTTTGAAGTTAGTTGGTAATGTTTTTTTGAAAATACACACTCTATCACACAATGTTTTATTGCTACATTGCAAGTGCTGGTTTATTTTCCTTTTCCCCAAATTGTTTATAAATTCTTCAAAAGCAGCAACCATAACTTAATTTTCCTTGAATCTCTGGTGCCTAACATAGTGCTTGGATCATTGTAGGTACTCAATAAATAAGAATAACTTCTGTAAGTAGGTAAGGAAATTAAGCAAAAGGGAGTGATTGACAATGAGGTAGGGAAGCAGGGAAGGTTTTACAAAGGAGGTGACATCTAAATTTGGTTTCAAAAGATTAGGAATTTTCCAGGACAGTAAGGCAGGAAAATAAGTTGCTTAGGTAATAGAACATTATAGTCAAACTTGCAATTCATCTTTACTGGATTTTAATGATTTTTTCTATCGCTGAACTAGTCATAGTGTTCTTTTTGACTGAGTCTGATTTTTGTGCTGATGTCTGGATCCTAAGGTGGAGTGGATACCACTCCAAATGATGTGAGCTAAAAATAAGGAATGAATGGACTCTGTAATATAGAACCAGAGAAGTGGGAATGGATGCTCGGAGGGCAAAAACAATACATGTCTAATGATGTAACTCCTGGCTATTTATGACCCAGATACATTATTTCCTTAACATATAGAATTTCAAAAGTTTCTCATGTAACTTTATGCAATTTTACTATCTACAAGAGATGCTTATTCCTTCCCAAGGAAGAGAAAATCATTCATCTCAATGTGATGGTCACTCATCTTGATCAGATTCAACATAGTTTCTCATAGTTTGGAGACCTGGAATAAGTGGTCAATTCAAATACTGCCAAACCACCTGTCTAATAGAAGGAAAATAGACACATTCAAATAAAAATCACATTAAAAATGTGCAGCTCCATAGAATATAGCAGATTCTGCTAACATGAGAAAGCAAAAATTTGCCAAGCTGGATTCTACCTACCATTTTATCTTCTTGATTTTTAATTGTTCTCTGTGACCACATTAGAGATGGTTAATGGGAAGATGCCTCTTTTTGTGCAAGTTTGGAAATCCGAGACGTTTTTATCACAGGTCTTTGGTTTGTAGGTTTGGGGTTTTTCTGGGAGGTTTCTTGTTGTTGTTTTTAAGTCGGGCTAATAAACAAAGTTGAATCTTTTCAAATGATTGTCCAAATTTGTACTATGGTTTGGGGTTAACTATCTCTTAGAAACTAGACTGAATACTCTAGTTAGACCCTAAGCTCTTGGATTAATGGATTCTGTTAGCCTATCTCTTGGGTCAATGGAAAGCCTGCTGGGAAAAGGCACAATCTGCTCCGGCTTGCAGACTGCATCCCGTTGATGGCCTTTACAGTGGGTAAAATTGTCACTATGGATAAGCAAGGAGTGATGAGCAGAAGGTATTTAGGAAGAGCT
>PVKP010038344.1:0-20946 GCA_004027715.1 Plecturocebus donacophilus
CTTTAAAAAAAAAAAAAAGAAAGAAATACTGATTTGTTCTTCTGATTCCAAATTTAAAATGTCTAGCTAGAAAAAATATATATATTTAAGATATATTTATTTAAAGTATATTTTTGTGTGTTTTTAATTTTAAAGATATGTTTATATATCTTTTTTGTTATTGCTATTCTTGACCAGTTTTCATGCTTTATTGTCAGTGGGTGTGGCCTGTAAAGATTTCTGCCATTGAGATTTGCTAACTTTTTTTGGTGTGGTCTCGTGCATGGTTACTTTTTGTTCCTATAGTATTCTGAGGCAGGAGTAAACATTGCTCCCAGGATTTTGCCACCCTAGTGATTTAAGTCACTATTTTTCCATGTTTCCTTCCAGTGCTTTTCTATGATCCCATAATTCTTTCATTGCTGAAGTAGATGGACTTTCGTCTTGTTCCATTCAGCATTACGGCCCCAGCACTTCCATGTTGCTGTCATTAGCGATTTCCGGGTTGTCCATCCTTTGTGATAGCACAAAGGATGTGTTATCTTCATCCTTGTCTTTCTTCCTGCGTTTGCTGTTCCACAAGTACCTCCATGCCTGCACTTCTTCAGCTCATCTATCCATCCAGCCGGCTGTGTGCCCGGCCTTTTACTGTGCAGGGGTACACAGGCACTGCAGTCCTGGGCCCCACAGTTTGATTTAGAGGCACAGACAGAGAAGCAGAATGACAGCTGGAGCACGCACCAGGATGGAAGGGGATGTGGAACAGATGGGGTGACGCTTTACATTGATCATGGCCTCTGGAGCCAGCCCTGGTTGGATTCAAACCCAGATCGCCACATAGCATCTCTCACTTGGACAGGTGACTTCATGTCTCTGCCTCAGTGTGTCTATCTGTGGAACAGTGCTTATTTTCCTCATAGGTATTGTAAGGGTTACAGGCGGTAATCCACATAGCACCCTCCCTCACACAGTGCCTGGCTCCTCATAGGGTCTTCACTGTTGGGTGTTGTTATTGCTGTGGTCGTCATCATCATTCTAGTGAAAGTGTCCATAATATTAATAATCAGGACTGACTGAGACTGTGACATAAATTTTAAGTTAAAGACAGACATGGCAGCTGATGTTACTTGCTTCCATTGACCCACCTTGTGTCACTCAGTCTCTGTCCATCACTGTTGAGTGTTTT
Source organism: Plecturocebus donacophilus (assembly GCA_004027715.1). NCBI lineage: Eukaryota > Metazoa > Chordata > Mammalia > Primates > Pitheciidae > Plecturocebus > Plecturocebus donacophilus. Next base: position 1,166 of record PVKP010038344.1, read on the forward strand.
CTTCAGTTGCCTTCCAGCCCACCTTCCTTTGGCTGCCCTGGCTTTGAGTAATGTGTTTGCTTAATGTTTCCAAATATGAGACCTTTGGCCAGGTGCAGTAGCTCACACCTGTAATCCCAGTGCTTTGGGAGGCCTAGGCAAGAGGATCACTTAAGACCAAGAGTTTGAGACCACAGTGGACAACATAGTGAGTCCCCATGTCTACAGAAAAAATTAGCTGAGTGTGGTGGTCATGCCTGTGGTCCTAGCTACTCAGGAGGCTGAGGTGGGAGGATCACTTATGCCCAGGAGTTCAAGGCTACAGTGAGCTATGACCATGCTACCGCACTCTAGCCTGGGCAACAGACGGAGACCCTGTCTCTTTCTCTCTCTCTCTCGATTCAAAGTCTCACTGTGTCATGCAGGTTGGAGTGCAGTGGTATGGTCTTGGCTCACTGCAGCCTCTGCCTCCTTGGTTCAAGTGATTCTCATGCCTCAGGAAGGGTAGGTGGGACTACAGGCATATACTACAATGCCTGGCTAATGTTTTGTATTTGTAGTAGAGACGGGGTTTCACCATGTTAGCCAGGCTGGTCTCAAACTCCTGTCCTCAAGTAATCCTCTTGCCTTGGGCTCCCAAAGTGCTGTTATTACAGGCAGTAGCCACCATGCCCTGCCAGCCTTGTTTCTTAAAAAAAAAAGGAAGTCCAACATTCATTTCAAGTACTTGTCATAACGTGGTCTTGCTGAGGCTGAGTATGATGCCTGTCGGCATTCTAATGGGAATCAGGGACCTGAGACCATGGAGCTAAGAGCCCACTGGCCTGGCTCTCAGAAGTCTGATTTGCAACCTAGACAGTAATTGGGCAGCCTTCTATGGCTCAGTTCTTCACCTCAAAAATAAAGATAGTGAGAATGGCTGCCTAAGAGTTGTGAGTTTTAAATAAGATAAGGAATCTCACATGCCTAGCACAGGGCACCTGTAAGCCATCACAAGTCCTCCATGAATGTGATTAAAGGGACTATGGAATTATTTTCAGTTCTTCTGCATTTTATGGGGGAACAGTATAATCCTATGGCAGTTTCTTTTTTGGCGATGGGGAATTTCTGTAGCTGCATCTCTGGGGAGCGGCAGCAGTCTCCTGCCTGTGCATCACAGGAGCCTGTCTTGACTACCCTGGCCTGCCCTTTGAGCTGTCTCCAACATAATTTCTTCTAGGATTGGGAGATCAGGAACCTCACACACCAACCTGTCACATTATATAAGAAAAATAGTTAGAAGCAGGGAGGTGAAAGGGGGCACATTTATAAAAGACTAAATTTGTAAAGAACATTTGGAAGTCGCTGCCTCAGAGGTGATTCTGATTAGTATCCTTAGCAGCTTCTGCAGTTCATTGTTTTTGTTATGAGAGTCAGAGGAAGTTTCCGGAGCTTCAGTTTCGGTGTTTTACATGAAAATGCCTCACCCGCTGGCTGCTTGGCCTTCTCTTGCTGTTGGCTTCTTTCAGCTTTCTTGCTTGGAGTTTCAAGGCCTGAAGCCAACGTAACATCTGCCCCGGCCCGACCTGCTCTCTAAGTGGGACTCGGCCGAACGGGTCACCAGCTTGACAGAAAGCGAGTAGGCAAAGGTTAACAAGTGGCCAGTTTAGGGGAAGGCTATATTGTGTTCATTGTACTTTTCTTTCAACTTTTCTGTAAGTTTGAAATTTTTCACTGTTGAAGAACATTTGTTCTCTTATGCGCCTAACATATTGCAGGTCATAGGATTTGTTATTAGGAGTGATTTTTAGTTAAAGGCTTTTGTATATATGTGTAGCCTTTTTTTACATAAAATTGATGTGATGATCATAACCTACAGAAAATATGTTCAGTTTCTCTAGTTTAAAAAAATGTAAGGTATTGCTTTTATTTTTACCACCTCAATGAATATGGAATATGGATAGATAAAATATTTGCATACGTATGGGAAGCACATCCTATTTATTTCTCCTATCGTCAGTTGAGAAAAACTACCACCATTAAATAAGTATTTTCTCCATCTCCATTGCAGCAATCATGCCTGCTGGCCTGCTGCTGCCAAAAAGAGTAATCGGAAAGTGCCTGTTGACAACTTGTGGTTGTTTAGAGCTTACTCTGTCTGATTGGTGAGGCGGCAAGATGCTGACCACAGAGGGTAGTTAACTGGTCAGCATTCAACCCATGTGAATTCAGGGTTTTTCTTTTCTAACAGGATAATCTACAAGGGTACAAAACCCAAAACAAATTTCTAAATAAGGAGATTTTGGAACTCTCAGCTCTACGAAGAAACGCAGAAAGGAGAGAGAGAGATCTCATGGCGAAGGTGGGTCAGGATAGATGGATTCTATTACCTGGTGGGAGGTAAGGTAAGGAAACCATTAAAAATGAGCATGCTTTACAAACCAGTTCAAGTCTCAGGCTTAGAGAGATGTGGTTGCTGATACCGAAATATATTTGAAATATATACAATACATAGAGCTATGTAGTCTCATTGTATCTCTGATGAAGACAAAGATAAATGCCCTGAGATGTGGCTTTTTCACATAAACTGGGTAAGTAGGAATGAGAATCTACAGAAAATATGTTCAGTTTCTCTAGTTAATAAAAATAACGTAAGATATTGCTTTCTTTGTGTGTTACCTTTGTTCATAAGCATTTTCAGTGGATTTTGAAGAAAACAAAGTGTATGTTTATAAGGTCCCCTAAATTAAGGTTATTTTGGGTTTTGATTTATGCTGTTCAGTTTTGTATTTATGGAGATGGTGAGGTTAGTGCCTCCTCTGTGAACCCTGTAGGGTTGGTGTGAAAGTCAGGTATGATTATGGCTGGAAAGGGCTCTTTGCACAAAGCGTAATGGGATCATGAACATTTCTGCTGTACTCAAATGCACTTGTCAATAGCTGTTATGTACCTCCCACACTTTTTTGAACAGAGCTTGAAGCATCTTCCCAGACCTTATTCCTGCATGTTTTCCAGGATATATTTGATTTGTCTGATAAAGTGGCAGATGGGAGCTAGTCCTGGATCACAGAGTCCTAAGAAAGAATGGGCATAGCATGGAGTGGCCAGTCACGGGCCGTGTGCCAAATGGCACCGAGCTGGACCTCAGTAATCGACATGTAGCCAGTAGCCCGGTTTCTGCTGCTCTCTCCACCTCTGTCCGGAGGTGATGCATTTGTTGGCATCCTGAGGTCTGATGACCAGCACCCCTTCCACAAGGAAGAGAGGCACCTGCTGCAGGCCATTTTAAACATGACAAGTGGTCTGTGCTATAAATTAACGTATTGTCTTTGATACAGTCTGTCTCGGGCACACTTGCTACTGATTTCTTGTTTTTGAAACAGTCTGTCTCTGGCTCACTTCTTCATAGTTTTAGGTTTGTTGTTGAGTGGTTGAGTACCTAGAGATTGCTCTTCCTGTTTCTCTGTCTTAATGGAGATAACCACCACATTCTCTGCAGTATTCTAGCCTGGAAGCCAAGCTCTGCCAGATAGAAAGTAAATACCTGATACTGCTCCAAGAAATGAAGACACCAGTGTGCTCAGAAGACCAGGGGCCCACCCAGGAGGTCATAGCCCAGTTGCTGGAGGACGCTCTGCAGGTTGAGAGCCAAGAACAGCCAGAGCAAGCATTTGTTAAGCCTCATCTTGTCAGGTAAAGATGCCAGTGACTGTTGGGGATAGTGCGTCCCATTTCTGAAGTCCCTTTTTCACAGAGAGCTCCACACTACTGTGTGCCTCATTTGGTGCTCACGACAGATGCTGTCAGGTCAGCAGAACAGGTAATGTCTTCATTCTCCCGTAGTAATCAAGTCATAGAGCTGGGACTCGCCACAGGTCTTCTGATTGCAAGACCTATTTCTCATGTAAGTGAGAGACCTTCCTTCTGATCCTTCCTTCCTCCAGAAGGAGCCAGTCACCAAGGAATAGGAAACTTCTCTTAAAACATAGCCCTACACACAGGTGGTTCAAAACAAAGGGGGCCCCTAAATAAGGAACTGAGCTTACACACACACACACACACACACACACACACACACACACACACACACACACACACACACACGGCATATATTTTTGGGGAAAGCGCTGAATCTGGAAGCCCATGATGGATCTTGGATCAAGGACCCGCTCATAATGAAGTAGTTGAACCAGGAAAAACCCACAGATGCACAGTTTAGCCTCCTCTTGTTTCCACTACTCAGGACCAGCCCTGTGTCTAGGCCTTGCTTACTGTGGGCTCCTTGCTTGTCCTGCCCCACCCCTGCAGGCCAGGTGAAGCCTTGCTTCAGTGTGACATGACCTTTCCCTTCTCTGAGCTTACAGCATCGACCTGCATTGTTTGGGCTACTCGGATGACAGTTAGAAATATTCTCAGCAAGTGCCCGACACCATCGCTTCTGAACTCTATCATGGAGGTCTGCCATGTACCAGGAACTGTGCCAAGTGTTGTATGTGCAGGGTTGTACTTCCTCCTCAGTGAGGTGGCTGCTTTTTTGCTCGCTTTACAAGTGAGGAAGCTGGGTATGGAGGTGATAGAACTTGCCCGGGGTCACTCAGCCTGTGAGTGGTGAGGACAGGCCCTCAGCCTGGATAGTGGGTTCCCAGGTGCAGGAGCACCACCTGCACGCTGGGCATTGAGCTTTGCTCATCGTGGTGGCTGTTAACCTCTGTGAGCCCTTGGAACACTTCTGAAGGTGTTGTGTGGTGTTCTTATGTAAAAGCGTTCTGTGCTCTTACTATTTATGTTGTATGTTCAGATTTTATGTATAAGTAGAATAACCATGTATATTGGTTTATTTTAAACTTTTTCCTGTGGAAAATTTAAAACATACAAAGAAGTAGACAGAATCATGTAACATATCCCCGTGTGCAACTAACTTGAGCAATTATTAATGTTTTGCCAATATTGTTTCATTTTACCTCCTGACTCCCCATTTTTTTTTCTGGAATATTTTAAAGCAAATGTCAGATGTCACGTCATTCTACCTGTAATCACTTCAGTGTGTATTTCTGACTGATGATACCTTTTTACATACTAATCCCAGATACATATCATTTTGAAACTTCACTTCCTTCAACATTATTTTCTGAAATGATCCATGTTGATACAAGTTGCTCCTGAGCTATCTTTTTTAAGAGATGGGGTCTCACTCTGTTGCCCTGGCTGGCCTCAAACTCCTGGGCTCAAGCAATTCTACATCATCCTCCCAAGTAGCCAGACCTACAGATGCCCACGACCAAGCACGCTTACCTGTTTTGTAGAACATCATTGTGTAAATCTGCAGTGTTTTTATTCTTTCCCCTCATGGAGGACCTTTAGGGTCTTTCCATTTTTCCCTTTTACAGTGATGCAAGGACCAGTCATGGTCCATATTTCCCTGTGCCCACATGAGAGAGTTTCTCTAGGGTGCAGGCGAGAAGTGGAATTCCTGGTGTATAGAAAACACATACCTTTTATCTCTGCTAGATCTGAGTTCCGAAGTGCTTAAGTAAGTTGACACTCAGCAGCAGTGTGTGAAAGGCCTTTGTAGTTTTCTTTTAATGGTACAACAAATTATCGTTAACATAGTGGCTTAAAACAACACTAATTTATCGCCTCATAGTTCTGTAGGTCGGTAGCCCAACATGGGTCTCACTGGATTAAAATATGGCTTTAATGAGGGGCTGCTTTTCTTCCCAGAGGTTCTGGAGCAATTAATCTTGTTCATTTCAGTTGCTGGCAGAATACAGTTCCTTGCCGTTGGTCATGGGACTCAGTCCCTGCTTCCTTGCTGGCTGCCACATGTGGTTGGCGGCTTCTACAGCCCCCCGCATTCTCTGGCCTGTGGCCCCTCTTCCCGTCTTCAGGGGCAGTAGAGCGGGTCCAGCCCCTCTCATGTGTCCCGTCTCTCCTGCCTGAGGTTTCTGACTGACTCTTCATATTCAGGCGCACCAGATATCCCAGATAATCTTCTTGTTTTAAACTCTGTAGTCTTAACTGCATTAACATTCCATTAATAACATTCCTATTGCCATGTAATGTAACACAGTCATAGGTTCCAGGACCTGGGATGTGAACATCTTTATCCCTAATAGCTTATAAATACATTCTTCCTTGTTTTTTTACCCTTTGAAATGATATTTTAAAGCATAAAGTTACACATATGTAGCATACATATGATAAAGAAACATACACACACATTAATGTAGCCAAATTTATCAGTCTTGTTTTTGTGCTGTTGACTGCATTTTCTTCCATGCTTTTCATATTTTCAGTTTTAAACTGAAATACAAAAATAGTAACAAGCAGAGATCTAATTTAATTTTTCGTTATAGATAGCCAGTTTTCCTTGCTTTATATACTGAGAAGTCGATTATTTCCTCACTGCTTTGAAATGCTTTCTCATAGTTGAGTGTACCACGTGTGCATGGATTGGTTTCTAGGCTGTTTCTATTGCATTGGTCTTTGTTGCTAAACCTTTGTTATTTAAATTTTTTCTTTTGTGTTTACCAACAGTGAATACGATATTTATGGGTTCAGGACTGTACCTGAGGATGATGAGGAAGAGAAATTGGTTGCCAAGGTTCGTGCGTTGGACCTGAAGACTCTCTACCTGACAGAAAACCAGGAAGTCTCCATTGGGGTCAAGTGGGAAAACTATTTTGCGAGTACAGTGAACAGGGAGATGATGTGCTCTCCAGAATTAAAAAACCTGATCCGTGCGGGCATTCCCCACGAGCACCGTTCCAAGGTATGGAAGTGGTGTGTGGACCGTCACACCAGGAAATTCAGGGACAACACTGGGCCTGGCCACTTCCAGACCTTGCTGCAGAAGGCGCTGGAGAAACAGAACCCGGCCTCCAAGCAGATTGAGCTGGATTTGCTGCGAACTCTGCCCAACAACAAACATTACTCCTGCCCCACCTCAGAAGGCATACAGAAGTTACGCAACGTCCTCCTTGCCTTCTCCTGGCGGAATCCAGATATTGGGTACTGCCAAGGCCTAAACAGGTGGGTGTGCGGCATAAAGTGTTCCCATTTGCCATGAGGCAACTTGTAGGTACCTGTGCTGCCTGGCAGCTCCCTCCCTTCCTGGTTGGCCAAGAAAACTCAATATTCTGAGAGAAAAAACTGGCAGCAAGCCAGTTTTCATGACACAATGTCCCCATTTCTAGAAGAACTGAGAGTAACAAACGTGCTTTCAGAAAGTATTAACATAGAGTTAAATTCCTTTGAAACTACTAGGAGTCTCATATTTTCTGTTCGCTGTCATCACACTTGGGTTTAGATCAGAAGTTTGATTTTATTAGTTTAACTACATGGAGTGGAAATTGGTGGTCACCCCTTGTTTGTTCAGTCTACAGGATCTTTTTGTGAATCAAGAAGTTGCCCCAAACAGTTATTCAACCAATTGAAACTTAGCCTTTGATGGACTTACACTTGTTTCCTTCTAAACCAGAATCTTTAATCTTGCATACTTTCCTACTTTCATAGGCGGAGGATGCTGAAAGGCCTCTCACGTTTTCTTTAGTGATCCAGGCTCATCCTCCTGAGCTGTGCAGGGATGGGATGAGGCCTCGGGAGGACTGCGATCTGCTCCCCACGAAGCTCTTCCTGTCACTAGACTTGGCTCTGACTGCTTCTTACTGGGCTGGCACGCTTTCTGCTTACTGCTGTCCTTGCAGTTATCCATTTATATTGCTCTCTGAGTAGTGATAGTAGGTAACCAAGCTTGTTAGAAATATGGATAAAGGTTGAGTTCGGTGGCTCACACCTGTAATCCCAGCACTTTGAGAGACCAAAGTGGGGGGAATTACTTGAGTCCAATAGTTTGAAACCAGCCTGGGCAACATAGTGAAACCCTGTCTCTATAAAAAAAATACAAAAAACTGACTGGGTGTGGTGGTCACGCCTGTGATCCCAACACTTTGGGAGGCCGAGGCAGGTGGATCACCTGAAGTCAGGATCACCTGAAGTCAGCCTAGCCAACATGGTGAGACCTCTGTCTCTACTAGAAATACAAAAATTGGCTAGATGTGGTGGCACACGCCTGTAATCCCAGTTAACTCGGGAGCTGAGGTAGGAGAATCGCTTGAACCTGGGGGGCAGGTGTTGCAGTGAGCCAAGATCGCAGCCACTGCTCTTCAGCCTGAATGACAGAGTGAGACTCCCTCTCAAAAAAAACAAAAACAAAAAATTAGCTGGGTGTGGTGGCATGCGCCTCTAATCCCAGCTACTTGGGAGGTTAAGGTGGGAGGATCACTTGAGCCTAGGAGATTGAGGCTGCAGTGAGCCATGATCACACCACTACAGTCCAGCCTGGACGACAGAGTGAGACCCTGTCTCAAAAAAAAAAAAGATACGGATAAAGTAAGAATGAAAAAGCTGTGCGTGTGTGTTGTAGGAATTCTGTAAGTTGTGCATGAGCTGGGGTTCTCAGTGCTGACATTTGTCCTGGCTGCCCACAGGCCTTTTTGCTCCTGCACCATGCCAGGCATTGACCTCCATTTCTATTTGTGTCTGAAATGAGAGTATTACAGGAAGAAAGGGTTTAAGCTGGAATGGTATTTGGTTAGGACCTGAAACCAAATGGTTTCCAGGAAATCGCTGTCTGTGGTGGTGAGGATAGAGCAGCCTCTCTCTGTGCCCTCAGAAAGTGAAAGGGACTATTGCTGCTACTAGACAGTCTCTGTTTTTAAAAAGCCTGCCTAGTAAAGCAGTTTTGTTTTGCTTAAATCCACCATTTACGATGTATACTCAGCCTGAGAATTCCTGGAAGCTGGAAACCCCTGAAACTAAGGGTTCTGGTGAGGACCTGAGCGAGCCCGTTTGGGGTACGGTAATGCCTATTTATCTGGCATTGTCATGGAATCCATTTTTTCCTACATAAATGACACTTCCAGATAATTGAAGCTTTCTCTCTACACTTCCACCCCTGTCACCATTAAAACCTCTGAATTGTGACCATTTGATGGGACTTTTTCTTCAAAATGGTTTGTATGTGTCCATGCCTTCTGAGCACCCAGAACTTTAACAGGACAGTTGTAGCCTTGTCTAGATAATTGTGATTCAGGCCTGTCATCTGGAGTATCGGTGATTTAAGTGATGTCCTCAAAGGCTCTGCCCCTTCTCCTGGCACCATCGAGTGCTGTGGATTTGGTGTCTGTGCCTGTGTGTGCTGTTTTTCTCTCGTCTGTCTCTGCCAGTGGTCACCTTTCTCCTTTGCATCCCATCTCTGCCTACTTGAGACATCCCCTTCCCACCTATTCAGGACTTATTTACTTATTTTCCATTTAATTTGAGATGAGTTCATTATAGGATTTTTTTTTTTTTTTTTTTGAGATGGAGTCTTGTTCTGTTGCCCAGGCTGGAGTGGAGTGCAATGGCACAATCTCAGCTCACTGCGACCTCTGCCTCCCAGGTTCAAGCGATTCTCCTGCCTCAGCCTCCCGAGTAGCTGGGATTACAGGCACCTGCCACCATGCCCAGCTAATTTTTGTATTTTTAGTAGAGACAGGGTTTCACCATGTTGGCCAGGCTGGTCTTGAATTCCTGACCTCAGATGATCTGCCCGCCTTGGCCTCCCGAAGTGCTGAGATTACAGGCATGAACCACCGTGCCTGGCCCATTATAGTTTTATCTAAGGAAAAAAGTTCTGAGAAATGGCTTCAAGGGTTTTCCCATGAGTGTTGCTCATAAGCTTCGTGTCATGGGCAGAGGTTTTGGGTTTCAGCTGAGAAGAGGGAGGCCTTTCTCTCACTTCCTCCTTTCCATGCTGCTGCTCCAGATGCCCACTTGGAGCCATACCAGGGCTATTGAGTGCCCTCTTGATGAGTGACAGCATGTAAATAGCTGACCCCAGTTTCTGTTATGAGCAACATAGGAACTGAGTTCTTAAATGATGAACTCAATCAGCTGCATTCGCAAAACCTTATAATGAAAACTTAATGGGGCTGGTTGATCACTAGGAAGCAGTTTCATCTTTGAACAAAAACCAAGTGAAAGTGGGGGAAGGTAGCTTTGCTTCTCAAATTTTAGGAAATGCCTCATTTGCAAAGGAACACTTACTCTTTTTTCTTTCTTTTCTTTTTTTCTAATGAGGCACGGCATTGTTCTAGTGCCTAGGCTGGAGTGCAGTGGTGTGATCATATCTCACTGTGGCCTCCACCTCCTGGGCTCAAGTGATCCTCCTGCCTCAGCCTCCTGGGTAGCTAGGACTACCAGGTGTGCTTCACCACTCCTGGCTGATTTTTGGTTTTTGTTTTTTAGAAATGGGGTCTTGCAATGTTGCCCAGACGGCTCTTGAACTCCTGGCTTCAAGTGGTCTTCCTGCCTTGGCCTCCCGGACTGCTGGGATAACAGGCATGAGCCATTAAGCCAGGCCCTCATTATTCTTTATTGTTGAACTAGAAATGGTTTTGGCCATGAGAGAGAAAGTGTCTTAACGCAGGTGGTGTCTGTGGAGACTGTGGTAGCAGCCGTCTGTGCCTGGGCGCTCACCTTGTCCTCGCTTTGCTTGTAGGTTGGTGGCAGTGGCCCTCCTGTACCTGGAACAAGAAGATGCTTTCTGGTGTCTCGTTACCATAGTGGAAGTTTTCATGCCTCGAGACTATTACACAAAGACTCTGTTAGGATCACAAGTAAGTTTTGAAAATTCTGTGCTTCAGTCACCAATTTTAGAATTGCAGCTGAAATGTGACCTGAATTAAACCTGTGGTTGGGGTGTGGTGGGGGGGCTTTGTGTACCTGACTTCAGAGACTGATTCCTGAAGATGGCAGGGCTTGTCTCAGACTGGCTCCAGTCGTGGCCTGCTGTTCGTGACTGAGGTGGGGTTGGGGTCATTCAGCCCCCTGGGAACCCTCAGAGACAGACCCATCGTGCAGGCCAAACAATATGTTCACTGCTCTGCGCTTTCTCCCCCAGACGCAGGCTCACCGGCAGGCTGAATCATAATCCAGGCGTGCTTGGGGGACTGGTGTGTTAGCTCAGGCTCTCAAGAAGCAGATGCTGGGGTGTGATGAGACGAACCGGAGACTTCTCGGGGGGAACCCCTGTGGAGGACAAGGGACAGAGAAGCTCCAGCCCCAGGAAGGGAGAAGGATGGGGAAGAGAGTCCCAGACCCTATGCGGTGGCCACTGTGCAGTCCTGAGGAAGTCTGGGCGGGGCCAGTGGGGACCTGTCAAACCAAGGATGGCGGCCAAGGCACCCGCCTCCAAAGACGGGCTGTGTTCTTGCTGCTGCCGCACCCATGCCCTGTGGCTGGAAACCGATGCGGTGATGCACCAGAGGGGCAGCGGCAGGGCCTGCAGTCACCTCCCGCGGGGGTCTGAGTGGCGCATTTCATGCCATCCACACCTGGAGTCTGATGCTGGGGCTAGGGCAGGACGACATGGGCTGGGAGAGCCCAGTGTTTCTGTCTTTGCTTGATACAGTCCTGACCCTGGACCAGACCTTGGCCCTCTGTGTCTTCCCTAGGCTGGGCTGGCGCTGCTGCCGGCACTGGCTTCCCCATAGGCTGGCCCTTGGCATGTGGCACCTCAGGCACCTTCTGTCTTAACCACAGCTGTGCCCGCATGTGCCTGGTCTGTCGCGTGTCTCTTCTGCAGGTCTGTGCCCCCGCCTGGCCTGCCTGCTCACAGCCTCTCCTTGCCCTTCCCCTGCACCACCAGGTGTTGTGAGGCCTGGCCCTGCAGGCCAGCAGGAGGCGCTGGCGGGAGGCTGGAGGGTGGCAGGAGGGGCTGAAGGGGTCTCCCCTCCCCATCTCGGGCACTGCCTCTGAAGGTGGCGTTTCTCCTCTGTGCCCAGCTCCCGTCCGGTGGGTCCTCCATGCCAGCAGCTGATCCCACCTGCTCCCTTTCTCGCTCCCCCCAGGGTGGCTTTGTGCCCTTGCTAAACTCTGAGCTGCCTCACCGTCAGCTATTTGGCTTCTCAGCTTTTCTGTCACTGGTGTGACCCGCTCCTGGATGGCATCCCCTCTGTGACACCTATTTAGAGGGACTTCCGTTTTCCTGACTGGACCCTGAGCGGGTGTCCTTTGCATTTGCATTTCTGCCTCTGGGGGGAAGGTGGTCATATTGCCTCGTGCTCTGGCTGTGCTCCTCACCTCTCCAGCTCCTCGGGCTGGAGACTCAAGCCGTCCTGGACTCCTGCCTCCCTCTCCTGTATCCCCGTCACCACCATTTCTAGTGCTGCCACCTGCCCCAAGGTGGGGCGGCTGCTGTTCCCGCTACTCCAGCTCAGGCCTCCGGGACAGCGGCCGCCGGACCGGATTATCCTGTGTGCTTGCTTGTCCTCCAGCGAGTCAGTGGTACCTGAGGGCCACCGTCCTGCCTTCCTGTTAGAATTCCCGGCACCCCACACAGTGCATGTCTGAACTGACATGAGCTACTCTATGACCAGGGAAAGGGAACTGGCATTTACTGAGCCCTGGCCCGGTGCCAGCAGCTGTACATCTGCACAGAGCCCTGCACAGTGGAGCCATCAGTGTCCCCATTTGACTTGGGAGAAAACTGGGAGTTGAAGACATTAATAAGCAACTTGCCTGAGGTGCCACCGCTGATGGGCCGAGCTGGGGTTTGAACTCGGGCCTCTGTAGCTCTGGGCCTAAGCTCGTCCCTCCCTGCCCACTGCCTCCTAGAACATCATGGGAGGATGGCTGAGTTGGAGCTCCAGCCTTCCCGGAGGGTGGCTTTAGCCACAGCTGCCCCCTTCAGGTCCCTGCCCCAGTGTCACAGATATCAGTGGATCCCAGGGGAAGCTCATTTGGTCTCCCAATGATCACTTCATCTGCTAATTACCCCAGAAATGTATTGTTTGGTTGCGTTGGTGTGTAGGAAATGAACAGCAACAGGAAGAGGCAGCAGTCAGTCGGGTGGGATTAGAGGGTCAATAAAGAAAGTTTTGTGAATTCATGGGTACTTGAAAGCTAATAGCTTTCAGAGATTCAAATATAAAATATCAAGTGACTCAGTGTTTCAGAATAAGAAAAATGAAGCATTGCTCTTAATTCCACTGAGGTGTAGTCAAGCACATCGGTCAGGAAATTGGGCAGAGGGTCACATGTGGTCAGGTCACAGCCCAGGCCCTACCTCCTGTGAGCTGTGGAGTGTGGTCACATCATTTAACATCTCTGTGCCTTAGTTTCCCATATGTAAGATGAGAGTAATACTCCCCTCACATAGCTTATTTGAGGTTGAATTCAGATGATGCATTAAAAAAGCTTAATGCTGAGAACATTGTAAAAACTCAATAAAAGTTGGTCATACGGTTATAGGGGAAGACCTATTTTAAATGTCTAGATTTAACATAAAATTTGTGTCACTTTGTCATATAAACATAAATATGGATTCTAAGGAGGCTTTTCCCCCCTGACTGTGTAAGTAATAGATACTAAAGAGAAGTCAGGCAATGTAGAAAGATGTTAAGAAGAAAATGAAAATTACCTGTTATCCTACCAGCTAGAGAACCATGGTTAGCATTTTGATCTATTTCCTTTTGCTCTTCTCACCCTGGTTCATATAGGCATCCAAATTGAGAGCACAGTGTATCCTGACTGGTTCACGTTATAGCATGGCATTTTCCCATGTCGTTTTATACTTTATAGGCCACCATCCTTCTTGGTGGCCTAATATTCCATCAGGTGGTGCTAGAATGTGTTCAAATCACCCTCCCATTTATCAATGGCCATTGCGTAAGGCTGCTCTTAAAATGCGGGTAGCTTTGTGTGTGCTGTCAGTCCCCAGCACTGGGCTTTGCCAATCACTGTCAAACTGCCTCCTGCCAGAACCAAGTGCCGGAGCCCCGTGCGCACTGCTCCTGCAGTCTGCATGCTTGTCAGCTTTTCCGTTCATTCCATCCTTTGAGTGCATGTTCTGTGCCAGGACCTTACTAGGCGCTAAGGACACAGCGATAAATGACACAGTCATTCCATGTCCTCCAGAGCTCAGAGGGGGAGGGAGCTTGAATAGAGGCCAGAGCGTTCCCTGGCAGACTGGTCTACACCAGCCCTCCGCCAAGCACCCAGGCAGCCTCAAGAGCGAGACAGAGTCTGCCACCTAGTTGGGAGAAGAGATGTGTACCAGGATCTTCTCCCACGTCAGGACCAGCTGATCGCTCCTCCCTCTCGGACGTCTTCAGCGGGATCCTCCAGGCGGAGTGAATCACATCATTGTCAGCTGGTCTTACAGTGAGCTCTCCGTCTCCCTTGCCACTTTACAGCTCCTTAAAGGCAGCTGCTGGCTGGGCATGAAGTATGGGAAAATACGTACAGTTGACCCTTGAACAACATGGGTGTAAACTGCGTGGGTCTCCTTACATGTGGATTTTTTCAACCAAACACAGATTGAAAATACAGTATTCGCAGGATGTGTGAAACCCTCTTATACGGAGGGCCAGGATATCAACTGCAGGACCTGAGTGTGCTGTGTGCTGCAGGGGTGGTCTTGGAACTAATCCGCACGTACAACAAGGGACAACTGTAGTTGTTTTTCACACTATGGATAGAGAAATTGGCTTAGTAGGTTGGTACTAGGTTTTTTTTATTTTGGATTCTAATCGCATCCAATTGATTAGAATTAAAAGCATTAAAGTGTAGTCTACTGTGTCAGGTTAAGCAGTGTTTTGTGAAACATTGTTTTCTGTTTTATACATGTGCACGCTGGTTCGTGTGGACTGGGTGATGGTTGAAGATGAATGTTTTTATGCGAGTCACAGACAAAGGCTGGGAAAGCCCCTGGCTGACCGGATGAAGTCTTGACCCCTCAGTGTGACACAGGGCCTCTGTGGCCTGCTTCTGCCAGGCTCTGCTGCCATACCTCCTGGCCCTCTTGCCTGGAAGCCTGAGCTCTGGCTGCAGGAGCGCTTTCTCCTCGGGGCTCGGCCGGAACCTGTCCATGGCTCCACAGAGCTGTATGAACACGTCGTTACCCAGGCCTGGCCGTGGTTGGGATGGCCCATGTGTCCGGCTTTCCCCTCTCGTCTTTTAACTCCTTGAGGTCAGGGTTGACCCTTAGTCAACACTCTGCCCATCACTGGCCCCGTGCCTGACAGAGCAGTAACTAGGTATTGCTCGTCTGTCATGCAGTGGGTAATCCTCACAGTAGTCTGGTAAAAGAAAGGTTATTAACTGTTTCCAGATGAAGCACAGAGCCGTTTGCAGCATAATATGCTAAAAGCCACCCAGCTAGTAAGTGGTAGAGCTGAGATTCAGACTCAGGTCCATGTGACTCTGGAGTCCTCACCCTCCCACTGCATACAGCCCAGCAAATGTTTGTCGAGTGGACGTGGTGGTGCTGCTTCCTCTTTGGCTCAAGACTCCCGTCTGCCCAGGACTGCAGTTTGTGGCCCTCTGTGTCAGCGTCTCCTGTACCTACATGAGGAGTGGCAAGGCTGACTGTCCCACCTGCTCCTTGCAGCGGCCTATTTCCCAGACATTTTGAGTGCAGGAGTTGGTTCCAGATTCCAGATGCCCCACTCCCATGCCCTGTGGACAGCGTGCTGTTGAGCAGGCACTCAGTGTGTACCGACAGCGCGCGAGGTCCGCGCTGCTGGAACGTGGGAGTCTGGCTCTGCGATGGGCCGCGGGGCACATTTGAACAGCTGTGCTGCTGTCACGTGGGCTCCACCCCCAGGCTGTCAGGTTGTGCGTCTGCTCGTCAGCTTACCCGGTGTCCTGGCAGGCCCCACACACTTCTCCCCTCTGTTCCCTCTCCAGGTGGACCAGCGGGTGTTCAGAGACCTCATGAGTGAGAAGCTGCCTCGGTTGCATGCCCACTTTGAACAGTACAAAGTTGACTACACCCTAATCACTTTCAACTGGTTTCTGGTGGTGTTTGTGGATAGCGTCGTTAGTGACATCCTCTTTAAAATATGGGACTCTTTCCTTTATGAGGGACCAAAGGTGAGTTCATTTAGCTCAGCTATTTTCAGATACACACGCTTGACAACCGTTGGCAGTGTGGGTGGCGGTAGAGTGGCTGGCTCACCTCGTGAGGGTTACCATGGTGCCCAGGGGATCTCAGCACAGCCTGCACTAGAGCTGGGTCCAGGGTATCAGGAAACCGCAGTCATTGGTTCATTTATCAGAAACAGTCAACCTGCACCAAGCCCTGTGGTAGGCGCTGGGAGCTGTGGCTTGTGCTTTGAGCCTGAGCCTCACCATCTGTCAGACACCTGGTGGTGCCACCCCATCGTGTGGAGGAGGAGCTGGAGGCCTAGAGATCTAATCAGCAGGGACCAGGGGCACCAGCTTCAGAGCCTGACTGCCCATGAGCCTCCCATCCGCTTTGCTGTATGCTGTTTCAGAATTGGTTTTTGAATAAGGAATATATTTACATATTAAACTCTAATCATATAAACAGGGGTATGTAATGAACTGGAGGCACCCCTTGTCTTCTAGTTACTCTTCTCAATGTATTATATGTCTTAGCTGGGCACAGTGGCATGCGCCAGTTGTCTCAGCTACTTGGGAGGCTGAGGCGGGAGGATCATCTGAGACCAGGAGTTCAAGTCTATCCTGGGCTGGAAAACAAACGAAATAAGAGAGAGTACAGGCTGGCACAGGCCCTTAGGTATGGGGAAGCAGTTTGTTCCAAAGCTACTTGAACTCGCAAGACTACCAGGAGTCCATTTCCTCTAACCGCTAACATGCACGAAACGCAAATCAATTAAAAAAAAATCCCTCCCATCTTCAGAAGCTCAGTAGTTGAGATGGAAACTGCCTCTGTAGGTGGGACTTTCTAAGAGTTTCAAAATCAGAAAAGCTTGGTTTTGGTTTTATTTTAAAATGATTCCGTACGTTTGTTCGTTATGCTTTATTGACTAGAAATGCTAGCTGAGTATGAAGGGATGCTCAGAGATCTCCATAAGGAGGTTTTTGGTTTGGGCTGATGTGTTGTTGAAAACCACCAGAGTTTGTTTTCCTGTAATAAAGGAGTCTTGGCCTAACCAGCGAAAATTGCCCCTTGGACCAAGTGTCTGTCCCCAGGGCGGGGACTGTGCAAGCCATGCCCCCAAGTCCCCAGTGGGGCCAGCACTGCCCTGGAGTCCAGCCTTGTGCTTGGACCCACAGGTTTTTCCACTAATAGATGTCCCTGTTTATTCCACAGGTTATTTTCCGTTTTGCCCTGGCACTTTTTAAGTACAAGGAAGAGGAGATCTTGAAACTGCAAGATTCGATGTCCATATTCAAGTATCTCCGCTACTTCACCCGCACTATCCTCGATGCTAGGTGAGTCCTGGGGAGGTCTCAGATGTCAAGGAGAGCAGGAAACCTGGCCCCTGCCTCCTTGCGAGCAGCCAGTCCTTGCTGTCTTCAAACTCAGAGCCATCCCGGGTGTACAGTGTGGGAAAGGGAAAAGAAAGAGCAAGTGGTGTGAGCCCCAGGTAGCCTTACGAGGGAGGAACTGAGATGTGGTTCTGTCCTTTATCCTACAGACATAAATCCCCACAACCAACAGCAGTCGTTCCATTTGTCTGGAAAGCGTTTACTGAGTGCCTACTGCGTGGCAGGGCCTGTGCCGGGCACTGAGGATGATGGGTGGAGAAAAAAGCCTGTCCTGGAAGCCCTTGCTGGGGACACTTGCACATCATTTGCTCAGTGCTGTGATACAGGGTGCCCAGGCCGGAGAAAGGCTGAGTAAGCTGGGCAAGGGCAGCGAGGAGACAGTCTGGAGGCAGGGGTCCTTCAGGAGCAGCGCGGAGCTGTGGGGCACGTGTGTTTGGGGAAGTGTGGAGGCGGCTGAGCCTGGCTGGCGCCGACGTGGCTGGGCCGTAGCAGAGCTGGGCTGTCAGGGCGCTTGCAGACTTTGCTCAGGACTCGAGGCTTCATCCTGAGAGTTTTGGGAAGTCACTGCAGGGTTAGGCAAGAGACACACAGGTCAGATTGGGGCAGGACTGGTGGCTGTTAGAGGGCTCTAGGGACAGAGGTGGTCCCACAGATGGAGAAGAGGGGCAGATTGAAGAGAGGGAGGGAGGAACTTGACTTGGAAGGCACCTGGGTTTCTGGCCTGGGCAGCCAAGTGTTCAGGAACCCTTCCTGGCCACATGGTCATTGCCTGTTCTGGGCCACCCTCATCCATATGTCCCCTGGACTGTAGCTGTTGGCTGCTCTGGCCCTGGTAGCTGAGGTGGACACTGGGAGCTGAAGGGGCTGGCTGAGGCCATGCCAGGCTTCCTGGAGGTTGTCACTATTTTTAGGATCTTTTATTGGGGAGTGAGTTTGTAATAGTTTCAGGCTTACTGATAGCACCGACAACAGTGCCCTGATTTCTGGCAAATGAGAAAGGATATCGGAATCATATTTGCTGGGGAAAGTTTGATTCTGAGTTCTGGGGTGAGCCTGGAGAGTTTCTGTTCATCTCACATTGGGTCAAGATTGCTGAGAGTGACACAGAGTGAGCTTGCCCATGCCAACAGCTAGGGCTATGTTGGGAGTGCTGCTGCCGCTGGGCACAGGCTCTGCCAGGAGGGGTGGAGGCGGGTTGGGGGGCGCTCTGGCGAGTGCCCCACTGTTCCCGGCACAGCAGGCTGACCTGGCCCCACCCACCTGCTGGGCTTGGGTGGTCCCGCGGCACTGCCTTGTGACCAGCTCGTGGTGCCGTCTGCTGTGCATCTGGCTTTAGAAGGCAGGGTTGCTAGACTAACAGGTGCTTTAAGGAGTGCCAGGCCGTGGTGGCAGGCTCCCTGATGCTATCAAGACTGCAGGGACCCTGGACCCGTCTCTGGGCTGGAGCCTCAGTGTTTTACTCAGCTCCCCAGGCTAGTGTTTGCAAGGAGGCCAGTCCTGCTGCACAGAGGGAGGGAGTTGTGTAGTTAACTGCATTCAGGAGATGGGAGCTGACAGGATTGAACTCGGCTCTGCAGCAGGACTTCTGGGAGCCTTTTAAGGTGCTGGGCATCATCTCCTAAATGTAGTTGACCACAGGGCACCTTCTCATCCTCCAGCAGAACCTTCCAGGCCGGAGGCAGAGGCAGGGTCTGATTTCCCAGGTGCCAGCCTGGCAAGGGGCCTCTGTCAGCTGAGGAACAAATGAATTACACTTGGGGCTTGGGTTCTGCAGCGCAGGAGGGCTGGGTGCCGTAGGTCTGGGGTTTGTGGGGGCTGTGGGCTGACAGCTGTGGGGGAGAAGGCTGGTGGCGGGGGCCCCACACCCCATTCACATGGAGCCTCCTTCCTTTTGGTGGGGCTGGCAGCCTGGTCCTCGGAGCCAGGCAGGAGGTGGAACCTGGGAACTCCCCACACAGGGACCCCTGTGCTTGGGCCTCCCCTGTTCTCTGGTGCTCCCATGTTCTAGAACACACGCTGGGGAATTTGGAATTTAAATAAAGCCAAGCAGGCCTTTCTGACCTTTGACCTCCCTGCAGGAGAAGCCTCTGGCTGAGAGTTAAGCATGTGTTTTTTTTTTTTTTAAAGAGAGAAAAGGAGAAAGAAAAAAAAGAATGAAAGAGAGAAAGAAAGAGGACGAGAAAGAGGGAGAGAGATTGGGATTCTTGTTTTATTGCCCAAGCTAGAACGCAGTCTAAAAATGGGTATTAAAAACCTCTTTTATGCCAATAATTGTGCTTAACAATGGAGACAGGAAGGAATAGGGGATGAAAATAAGAAATAAGCAGCCAACCAATATTTTATTTAAACCTGTGAAATGCTATGCAATTGCTGGGGAGTGATTTACTTCCAGTTATGTGGTCACTTTTAAAATAGGTATAATGTGATACTGAGAAAAATGTATGTTTTGTGGATTTGGGGAGGAGAGTTCTGTAAATATTTGTTAAGTCTAGTTGTTCCAGGTCTGAGTTCAAGTC
>PVKP010038345.1:0-20952 GCA_004027715.1 Plecturocebus donacophilus
GTGGGATTACAGATGTGAGCCACCACACCCAGCCCTAGTATTTTTATATAATCCTAATCTACCTGTTTGATATATTGGTATTTTTATAGCTTAAATTTGGTTAAGTGAAAATGCCCTGCTAGATGTTCCTCACATCACTTATTTGGAGTTGGTGAGGTTGGTGAGGGCTTTTAGTTTAGACAGCATCTATCCTTATTTTCTTAAATATTTACCCAACCCCAAATTTCTATCAATAGTTGGGAGATGATGCCAAATACCAAGAACACTGATTTCATTAAAGCCACCTCGGCCACATTCAATCTCCACACTAACTGCACATGCTAAGCTCTGTCTGTACTTGTTCATGAAACAAGTACAAAACCATTGTGTGGTTATCTGCTCCCTGTAGCACCATTTCTTCTGTCCTGTCAGATTTCTCTTCTTTGGAATATAATGACTCCATGAACCACGTAGCCATAGAATAAACAAACTTATCACCAAGCCCCCCCTCCCAACAACAACAAAAAAGCAACACTTTTGTTATGCAGGAAGAAGTTAAACTGAAACTAAAATATTCAGTAAGAGGTCATCTTCCACACACTTGGGACTTTCTAAAGGAAATGCCACTCTAACCTTAGCTGTCAACACATCAACAAAACTGTTCCCAAAATCGAAATTAGTTTTCTCTGGCCCTCTGGAGAACACTTAGAAATCAAACTTTGCTCTGTGTCAGTTTCCTTGTACCCCTTGCCCCATTTAGGTCACTGTTCCTGGATTTCTGTGTTTGACACTCTGGTTGTCTCTTTAAATCGGGATCTTCATCTCTTGGCTTTCGTCTTTCTATCCCAAACATAAAGTCCAGAAGTCTTCCCCCAGCTACTGATAACATCTTCAATCTTTGTTTCCTTGTTCCAAGTTGAGCTCATCTTTTTCTTTAGAATTTGAAACAGTAAATCCTGATTTAGAAGTGGATGAATAAAACACAAGTGTTGAAGCAGGATTCAGATTACTGACCTGATAATAACAACAATAAAATTAACCAATAATAAAGTTTAATTGACTGAACACCTAGTGTGCCACCAGGTACTTCAGAGATACAAGATTCAAAAGCCACAACAACCCACTAAATCAAGACATTGGGGCTCAGAGGGATTATTAACCTTCCCAAGGTCACACAGCTAGTAAGCAACAGGTCAGCATTGGAAGTCAGGACTGTCTGATTCAAGAGCCTGTGTTTTAAAATTATTCATCACCACACTTGGTTTCTCAGACTTGTTAGGAAAACTAGAGCTTCCCATGGGACGGACTGGCAAGTCAAGTAACAACTCACATGCTCAATCTTTAGTTTATGAAACAAGAAATGTGAGACAATGTCAAACTGGGGCTTCTTTACTTAATGCCAGTGAGCTCAGTCCTAGAACCTCATTCTCTTTATACATATTCCAGCTCTTGCTACAGTGCCTGATAACTGCAGACTCTGTTCTATATGTCTTCTTCTTCCAACCAGACTATGAGCTCCTCAAGGGCAAGAACCATTCTGACTTTTTTGTGCACCTCAGCACTTTGTGCACATTAGCAGGGGTTCTGATACATAGTTATTGATGAATACAAACTGAGTCTAGGATTCGGGATTATGACATCTCTTTCCTGATTTCCCTCTGCTCCTTTTGCTTCTTTACGTTTCTATTCCTTTTTCCCTCCATTGTGTATATTTTTTCTTTCTTTCTTTTTTGCAGTTGTTCTTATCTGTTGGCTAAGATAAAAGCAATCCCAGAAAAGTAGTTCCCTTCCATTACAAAAAAAAAAAAAAAAAATGAATCTAAGTCATGAAACCAGATGCCTCCAGCTTCATGACTATACAAATAAATAATTCCTCCTTCAAATCCAAAGTATATGGAGAATTAAAAGAAAAATTGAAACACCTCAAAATATGCACTCAATTTCCATAATAAAATTTCAAAATGTAGAAACCCTGGGATGAGGGAGTAAAGAAAGGTTTCAGCTCAAGCACCAGCATTCTGTCATTAGTGCCTGCTGGGTGCTTTGGGTTGAGAAAGACTCTGAGGCTAATCTAGAGCCAGTGAGAAACAGTGCTAAGATTGATTAGAAGATTGGGAGATGGACCAACAGATGTCTTCTATTTGCCATTCTTGGGGTAACATACAGTAAAATAATATTAGCTAACTCTTGTGCAATTTCAGATTTTTTAAGTATTGGTCAAAAGAGAATAATCAGGATTATAGATATGCCTGTGTGTATGGAGAGATGTTACAATCCATCACTTTCTATTGTCTGATCAATGCGTTCTGCCATATGTACCTATATTTTATGTTCTTCCTTGTTTGTAATTAAAATAAAAAATTCAGAAATAGCTGGTGTGGAGAAATACAGAATTTCTGCAAGTGGCCATTTAGTTGATACTTATAATCAATATGAAAGGCAGCTAATATTCCAGATAATCAGAAGAGACCCACAATAGGAGAAGGCAGCTGAGGGTAGAGCAGCTCCCTGACTAGGAGTAATGAATACTAGAACACATGGGAGGATACTATGGCAAGTAGCCATAGTAACAGCAGTAATAATGAATAGTAACTGCTCTGACTTTTGACTACCTACATTATTCCAGGCCTTGATCTAGGCACTTCACATACATTATCACCATGAAAATACCCCTAAAAGTTGAGGCAAAGAAACTTGCCCAAGGTTAAAGAACTAGCCACATTTCAAAACAAAGTCTATTTAATACACCAAACTGTATTTTGTACCAAATTATTTAATGGCTGACATAGAAAGGGTCATGTCATCAAAGTGACCTGGAACAGCCTGTGGATAAGAGTAATTACATGACATAAATAAAAGTTGATGCTTTGCTGTGATTTTTAAGTAACCTTAGTCCTTAGAAGTCTTTTATTTAAAAGCATTTTCTATTTTCTCATGACTTATTTTTATTGAATTTACCAATTCTATTTTTGTCTATTAAAATCTACTGCTAAGCATTTCTGGAGTAGATGAGCCCTTCATGCTATTTCTTGACTGCCATACTGAGTATATCAGATAGGATTCTGGTAGCAAGTAACCAAACATCCTATTCAAACAACCTTAAGCAAGAAAAGACATTTTATTGGCTGATACAACAAAGAAGATCAGCTCACATTGCTTGATTTGGGTTTCAAACAATGTTATGGGGACCAGTTTCTCACTTTTCATTCCTCAGCCCTGCAGCCTTGGTGTTGGCTTCAGATTCAGTCTCCGAGTGGCTGGAAGACATCCACAGCTGTTCTCCCTCCTCTCTTCACAAATTCAGGCTTCAGAAGGAGAGCATCTGTGTGTGTCCAAGGAGCTCCATGAAAGGTCTCATAGAGTCCATTGACTTTTTTAGGATCACATGCTGTCCTTGAAGCAACCCTTGTGGCTGAGAGGCTGCGAAGAGTTAGCTGACTTAAGTGTAGGGCCTACATTCACTGCTGGGGCCAGCACCACGTAGGTCACACCAGCAAGCAGAGGGGAAAGGATGACTGCCCAGAGGCAATTTGCAGCAGTGCAGGTGCCAGAAGAAAAGTTTACGGATGGCAGATTTCAGGATCTATGTAATAAAATGAAAAAAGAGGAGCCTCAACAATCTCTTCACCACAGTTCTCACAAGTGAAGTCATAGTAGCACCTAGGAGGAATTTCACTATCTCCCCAATACACCCACAGAAACTTCATGGCAGAAACATCATGATTAAAATCAGTGTATGCTGCCTTACTGACATGTATTCCCGAGGCTCTCACCAAGGGAAGAGAATTTCTCCTTTACTGAACATGAATTACAGGTCTCAGAAATGTGCTGCAATTCCAGAGAGAAGCTCTAATCCCAAAATGAAGAGCTCTGTTGTTTTAGGCCAGCAGGAGGAAACTGGACACTGGGAGTTATCGCTGAAATATGCACTGAGGTCTTAGTGAGCCAGTCACATGAACTTTTATACTGTCCTCTCACCAAAAAACAAAACAAAACATAAAAACAGAGCACTGTTAAAACAATCTCCAGGAGGGAAAAAATGCAGCCGGAAACTCAGGAGGCAAGGTTTAGGGAAGGGTTCATTAATCCTAAACCTGAAAGCAAAAAGTCTCAATTCTCCTCAACCAAAGTCTGCTATTGTCATAAATGACCAACAGAAGTGGGTGGTAGATTTTTCCGATGAATGGAAACACAGTGTAAAACAGCATTGAATAGAGCTGGTGATCTTAATGCTCACCAATTTAGCCAATTTGGAAACGTTTTATAAAATACCTATCAGTCCCCTTGATATAAAAGGGAGGTTATAATTTTGAGAAATAGACATTCCTGTGATCCCCACATGAGCTGTTGGTTGCTTACTAAAGAAAGCAGCAGGGCTGGGTGCTGTGGTTCACACCCATAATCCCAACACTTTTGGAGGCCAAGGCAGGTGGATCGCCTGAGATCAGGAACTCAAGACCAGCCTAACTAACATGGTGAAACCCCATCTCTACTAAAAAATACAAAAATTAGCCAGGCAGGGTGGTGGGCACCTGTAATCCCAGCTACTCAGGGGGCTGAGGCAGGAGAATAGCTTGAACCCCGGAGGTGGAGGTTGCAGTGAGCTGAGATCATGCCATTGCACTCCTGCCTGAGTGACAGAGCAAGACTCTGTCGGAAAGAAGGAAGGGAGGGAGAGAGGGAGGGGATGGAAGGGACAGAAGGGAAGGAAGGAAACAGAACAGCATGTTTGGGTGCAATGACCTCTGAATGGGACATGAATGCTTAATAGGCTAAGATTTAAAGGCGAGGGCAGGGAAATCCCTATGGATGTGGTAGGAAGGAAGGGAATCAGAAACAACTGCAGGTCTTAAGACAGGAAAATATCTATAGGTAAAAAGCAAAAGGCTTCATTTTCTTTTTTTTTTTTTTTTCCATTGGGATCCTAGGATAAAAGAAATACAAAAGAAAATTAAACAGCTACATCTCTAATCACCTTTGGCAAATAATTGATCTCTCCAAATCTCAATCACTTCATCCATTTAAAGTAGATTCGAACCTTTCTTCTGAGAAGAAAGCCCTGCATCTTTTACGATTGAGAAATCTGAGTTACAAGTGTTGTCATCCACATTACTCAAATGATTTTGGTCGGATTTGGGAGACACTTCCAAGATATTTGTTTTTCTAGTAAACCTTTTATATTTAATAATAAATACTTGATTATGAGATTTTGAAGTTTGTTTCTAAAATTAAGGGAAAGATGAGGGTAAGGAAGGGAGTAGAAATAACACCAAGAAAAAAACTAATAAACATTCTGACACTTGTTTTGTAACCCCAGAGATGTTGGAGCTTTTGTTTATCATATGACTGTTGGGAGAATCCAATAAAAACATTCGCAAATAAATCTGTACCCTAGAATAGTATTAATAGAAACACAAACTCTGAACACTGCCATAAAGCAAATCATATCAGCAGGGCCTCATGGGTCTTGTACCAGAGACAGAGGAATCTGGTCCACTCATGTCGCTTATCAGGAGATGCCGGGGCTCCCTCTACCCCTAGAGGATGTCTCTCTACCTTTTGTTGTAATGTTGGGAAAAAAAAGTTCAAAGGACTTTAGAGACAAAAAAATAACAGATGAAGAATTAATCAAACTAAAGTCCTGAACGCATCTTCTCTTCAATGAAGGGAACCGATAATTCATTTGAATTATCAAATTTTAACTAGGTTGTTATTTGCCATGGTTGAGGAGACAATCTGACTTTAAAATCATTATAGTTCTTTAAAGAAATACAATGTTATTCCAAAGAATACAGATAAAAGGAAAGCAAATTATGTATCAGAATGGGGACTGGCAATCTTGCCAAAGTCAGGGGCCAAGTCTTCTCTCTCTAGCTCCCTGAGGATAGGAGATTGTTTCCCCGCAGAAGGGAGGGGACAGGCTTCAGCTACCTTCATACCCTGTAGAGTGGCTGCCATTTTGGCCAAGTGGGAATTCAATGCTGCCGTGGGAGAAATGCCCCAACCTCCAGCTCTAGCGTGTTTCATGCATGTGAAGCAGGCATTTCCATACCTTCTATGCCCACTCCACTGCACGGCCCTGATCAAGTGTAATCCTCCAACTCAAAAGGCCTGGAGCTGCACTAACAAAGGAAGGGAATAATTCACTGCTGCCTTTAGTGCTGGTATTCAGAGCAACACTCCAAAGTCATCCTATTAAGTAGAAAGAATACACCTCGCATTGCTTAGGGTAACAGTGTGCTTAACAGTGATATTTTTAATATTCATGCTTGACACCTTCTGGTTAACAAATGAGTGGATTCTGGATAAATGAAGTTTAACATAATCAGTGAAAGTGATAATATCTGTTATCTAAATGCCTGACTTTCAAGAAATTACATAGAATTAAAATACTATCTACTACAAACTCTGCTTAGTGATAATATGTAAAAGATGTTATAGCTACTAATTGATGAAATATGAAAGACTTTTAAAGTCTTCATGTTTATAAAAAAGTAAATTCAGCTTTGAAGAGATTTTGATCACATGATAACAGGTTTGAAAATGCAATTCGAGCTCTTAGGTAGAAGCTTGGGGTAAATTTATCATTTCAGACATAATTTTCAGGATAATTAAAATAAGCACTGAACACAGAACCCTGTCAGGCATATCACCCCTAGACCCATCCCTGGTAGCACTTTATACCACAGCAAGCAACACAAATCACCTTGGCCAGATGTGTCAGCATCTTTGTGTCTCAGAAATGAATTTTGTATCAGTCTAACAAAAGCACCTTTTACATTATAAATGGACTTCAAAAGGAAAACATGAAAGTTTATTGAACTTTATTCACACACATTCATCCAACAAATATTTACTGAAGCTCTTAGGCTCTATGGGGGTGGGGAGGGACACAAAATTAAATGAGACAGTGCCTATATGCCAGGAGCTCATAATATCGAAGGGCAGGGATACATGTGTGCTAGCCCCTGCCCTCCCCTCTCCATCCTCCCTCCTCATTTAGATCAATGCCCCAGGTCACCCAGTCTTCCCTAGGACTCTGTGGGACAGGCACAGAATGGGCAAAGGGTACTTTGGTGGGCAGGATGAAGGGATTACTATACAAGCTCCTTCTTTTCTTCTTTGTCCCATTTGGGGTTGGATGGTTTATCTCTATGGAAGGTACTTTTACCTGCGAGGAACTAAGTTACCTGCTCAGGCAATGGAAGAGCATGATGTGTTCAGGGAAAGCAGGGAAAGCCCTCCATAACCCGTGGCCCCAATCCCATATCTCCAGCATTAAATCCTACTACGTTTCTGTTATATCTGCTCACTCCTTTCTGAATACTGCAGTTTGCTTTCATTCAAGCTATGCCCTACTGACCCATTCCTACTTGTCTAAGTCTCATTCATCTTTTCAAGGGCCATCTTCAATGCTTCTTCCTCCATCAAATGTTCCTTGATCTTTGTCCCTGACCTCATCCACTCTAATATACATTTTCCCTCCTATGAGTGCTCATAACTGAGTTTATGTCAACCCCAAGGAATTTATTATGCTTCAACTTATATTAAACAATTTAGGGACTTCTTATTCACTCATTCTCATGAGACTGTGAAATGCTTGAGAGCAAGTCTGTGTTTAATTTGCTTTTTCCTCACGGGACAAATCAGAGACAAGGTTGGCCTGCATTTTAAAATTTATTTATTTAACTAACATTCATTAAGCATAAACTATGTGCCAGACACTGGACTAGAGATTCAATAGTGAGAGTATAAATCATTTCTCCACCACCAAGGGATTTATACTGTAGTGACCAAATAGTCAGTGATTAACAAATACCTGATAAGTTAATCAAAAGAGCACCTCTTATACTCATAAATATTTCCCTTTCTTAACCTCATTCTTTCTCCTCCTCCATATGCTCTTTTAAATTCATTTCCCTAAACAGTAACTACAGACTTCCTACCTAAGGAAAGACTGAAAATGAAGACAAAGATTTAAGAAAAGAGATATGTTATGCTCTGAGCATTTCAGCTGGTGGTTAAGGAGAATGCTTATATCTTATGGTTGACATTTATGAGCCCCTACAGGCAAGGAAGGTGTCCTCCCCAGAGCCTCGTAAAATGGTAAGACTTTGTCTGAACAAATGGTACCATCTTCATAATGAAAATAATAGTAATAATAAATGAAGAGCCTTTGTTGAAGATTTCTCCATTAATAAAAAATACTGAGAAGCTGAAAATTTGAAATTTCTAATGTCTGACAATGACCAAATAGGTGTTAATGACAGAGAGGTGAAAGGCAAGAGACAGGAAGATGTCTTCAAAGATGAGTAAACATCCTTCGTGCTCCTTCTTAGTATGGCTCTTCTTCTGAGATCAGCCCCCAGATAAGTGACAGTGCTCATTAGGGTTGCATACCCAGTTTTTATGAGTCATTTTATACTATCCTATGGCTACAACTATCAACCCGAGACTCCTAAATCTGTATCTTCAGACCTTGCTCTTTCTGAGCTCCAGAATCGTATGATGCTGACATTTCTATCTGGAAGTCCAGGGACCCAGCAACCACCAAAAGTGAAATGCATTTTCTCTCCTCTTCTCTCACTCCGCTCCTCCTCAACTGGTCTCTGTATTATCAGGATCCTTTGCAAGGGCTGCTCCATGAAGTTGCCCATCCCACCTTCAACACTAGGAAACACAATTCTCCCAGTCTCAGCTATAGCAGAGCTTTATTTTATTAGGATGGACACCCTGAGCCAGAGAGCAGAGCTAGATGGTCCTTCTTTCTATTGCTGGGGTACCATGCCCCTATTTCTCTTAGAGCTCATATTACATTGTTTTGTAACTTTGTGTCGACTGACTAGATAGTGATCCCTTGGAGCAGTGGTTCTCAGTCCTGGTCATACATTGGAATCACCTGGGAAATTTTAAAACTGCTATTGCCTGGAACCCACCTCACCCCCAACTCTACTCCTGAATAATCTAATTCCTATGTGGGATAGCCTAGATATTGGAATTTTTAAAAAATCTCCCCAGATGATTTTTATGCACAGTTAAAATTAAGAACTTCTAAACTTGAGAAGAGTAATTGCATCTTGATTATCTTTGTGTGTTACAAGTGTCAGGTATTGAATGAATAAACAACTAGAACATCTACCCGGACACCTAAGAGAAACCACAGAGCCCCAAACCCCACTCATCACCAATACCTGTCACTGCACTTCTGAGAAGTCTCTTGTATCTACCCTCCCATATACACACAGAATAATTACTTTTTTTCGGCACTGATTTTTCTGCCAGATTATTAAATTTTCCTTCTTATTGTCTTCTTGTCTTAGAGGTCCCCCTAAGCTTTCCTCTAAACTACCATTAGAGTTATCTTGCTAACAGTCTAACCATGTCCCCTGCCTGCTTACACTGGATTTATGTTGCCTGCACAATACAATCTAAGCTTTGCCAGACAAGCTCCTTAATTTTTCTCCTTCTCTACCTGGCTACTTCTACTTCATGACTCATCTCAAACATCAACCCTTCGACCAGGCTAAATCTTCCCCCACCCACCTCTCCCAGGAAAAGTTATCATGTCCCCTCCTTGCCTCCACAGTACTTGGTGAATGTCTCTCTTAAAGCCTTTTCTATTGTATGTTGACATTATTTGCTTAAATATCTCTGTCTCCTGCATGAACTCTTAGAGGAGAGAAACTTTGCCCTGTTATCTTTGTATCCTGATTGCACAGCACAGTCTAGTTGGTACTTCAGTAAATATATATCAGAGGGGAGGACAAATTAATGAAAGGAAGAAAGAGAAAGAGAAAGAATGGTGTTTCCATTTAGAGGAAGGAATAGCCCAAAAAGGTGAGGACAGAGATGGGAAGCTCGTGAAGGAAAGTTGGACGTCTACTCTACAGGAATCTGTCCCCAGTGACAGAAGCCCTGAGCAGTGGTGTCAGAGGCTGCAACACCTGGGTTAGGCTGAAGTGGCTGTTTGTTCCTACAGCTTTTGTCCACAGCCTCCTTGTCAGCCCAGTGCTTCCTATGTAAAATGATCTCAACCTGAGTGGATCTACCATTAGACATGACTGAACCATGCGATCATATTCTGGGGGAAAGCTTTTGGCCTTCCTTGTCCAAAATGATGTCTACACATTTAAAATTAACTTGTCACTATAAAGAAACAAGAATTTACAATTTGGATTCTTTTCTGACTTAAAAATTGGCCATATATTCTATGACCTGCTGCATTAACATTGCACTGTAGGAATGCTCTCTTCCCAGAGAACAACCAGAGATTATTATTCTTTAAGCCCTGAAATAGTTATGATCAGTCTGAATGCTTGCAGATGCATGTTTTATTAGTGGAGAATGAAAGGGGTTAATAATCTTTTTCTCTAGACCATGGAAGGGTGGACCAACTTGCCCATAGCATTAGCAACTGGTCTACATAACACGCCTATCTTCATTCTTATACTTCCTGCCCAGGTTAGTCAGCGGGCTAATTATGAAACCAGTGTCTGTGATGATTACATGTTAGGTGTGAACTACACAGTCAGTGATAATTACAGTTATTGAAGTGACCATTTGTGTTTGATTGACAGAATGCATGCCTCTCTGTGGACAGCATAATATTTCTTGCTCTCTGGCATTTGACACTCTACATAAGAATGTGCTGCATTTCTGAGGAAGCATTAAGAAAGTATTCATGAGAAAAGTTTTGTCTTTCTGAGGATAAGAGGGGATCCTTTCATAAGAACTCTCCTGAGGCAGGTAACTTAGAGATGGGAGTGGTGAAGCCATCCTCACAGGGTGAACAAGAATTCGGGACAGAAATATAGTTATAATTAAGTATTAGTCAGGCTTCACTTTGACCTACTTCCTTGTAACTAAAATTCACTAGATAGTGACAATTTACATGACCATTGTTCCTACAGATGGGATTTCTGACATTAGTATCATAGGGCTTTTGCTTAAGAAATGCTTAATACATTTTTTAGATCCCAAATTCTAGGGAAGCAGCTGACACCAACCAGTTGGAAGATTCCCACAGAGGAACAGAATCAGCATGAGAAGACAGTTTTATTTTCCTGTTCCATGACTTCACCTTCTACTCTTTGATCTAACAAACATTTCCACACTTAGACCGATTCCAAAACCTTCAAAAATCCTATCCCTAAACTCCTTGGGGAGATGGATTTGAGGTTTCCGTCTGTTACCTCCTTTGGCAGCTCAATGATTAAACCTCTTTATCTTCCGCAACCTGCCGTCTCGGTGTATTGACTTGCCGGGTATATCAGGCAACAGACCTATTGTGGTTGCAGTGGTGGGGCAGTGGATAAGTTTGAAAAACCAAAAGTGACCATATGTTTAAAGCCCAGCAGTCCCTAAATTCACCCAGACCAGCTCTAACTCTGCTCAAGCCTTAGACAGAAAGGAAAACACATTCTATACTTAGAATACTGCTTTAAGAAATCCATTGTTGTCCCCTGAACACGACTAAGAAGTATTAAGATTCCATTTATTTAGCATTATCAATAATTAATTATTGAATATAACAGAAGAATTATTGCCTTTACATCGTCAAATATTCATTGGATACTATTCAGACCTATAGCTACACACGCAAACATATACACACACACTGCTTTGTTCCACCTCACAAATGACTACTACCCAATAGTTTTCAAAGTAACAAGAAAAATTAGCATTGTCAGACAGGTAGGTTTACTCTCTCGGGGGCTGGCTCCACAATGAATGCCAATACGAAGAGGAAATATGTCCCGGTGGAATATGCAGTTCTCCGTGCAGGTTTTCTGGTGGGGCAACTTGAGGACTCTGGGTAGAAACTATTAACCAATCGACATTCCAACCTTCTCCATCATTTCTGAAGAACAACCTTAAATGTCACAAAATGGTTCTAACATGAATTTGTGGTTTTCTAATTTTAATCTAAACCTAAAAAGTAAGCATTAGCACAGGTCTTGCATAGATTGTGATTCTTTAATAGGGCT
Source organism: Plecturocebus donacophilus (assembly GCA_004027715.1). NCBI lineage: Eukaryota > Metazoa > Chordata > Mammalia > Primates > Pitheciidae > Plecturocebus > Plecturocebus donacophilus. Next base: position 11,967 of record PVKP010038345.1, read on the forward strand.
ACTTAAGCCAGAATTATCCCAAAACTGCTTTAGAAGTTTGCACACTGCTCTGCACTATAAGTCAGCCTTACTTGGCTAAATGTTCTGACATTATTCACACAGAAGAAAAAATTCTTGTTCATTGGGGATTAGCAGTTTTCATTACAGTTTGCCACTGATTCATGAAGAAAGGCCCAGTAGATTAAAAAGGACAACATTCTTCATAGATTACACAACTATTAAGCTTGTACCTACTAATCAGTAACTTAAAACAAACTTTGTTCTTGCCAAAAGGAGTGTGAAAAGTAAGAAATTATATATAAGACAAAACTTAAGCTGTAAAAATGCAACACCTTGTTAAAATTAAGGGGAGGCCTAAAGACCAAAGTTCAAGCCTTCTCAATCCAGGCAGGGCCCAGATCACCATAAGTAGCATCACTGATTTTATTTTTCTCCAAAATTTTCAAAAGTTATCCCCTAAATGAACATCTCATTCTCATTTTTCACTCTATGGTCCACTCTGGGTCACAGAAACAAGGAATGACTGTTGCATACCGAGCCATGTGCATATACAGGCACCCATTATTCAGAGTCGCAGCTAAGGATTCAAAGTTCTACAACTCTATGATCTGGGGGACCTATATGAAGGTACTTCATATATTCTTGGCAATTGCTTATACTCAGTGCTTTCAGTAGGTAACCTGAGAATGCAAAATAGAAGTCTGACTCTCAAAACCCAGGGTCCTCTCTGGTAATGGTGCAAATCCACTTAATATTAGGAACCAGGAAGATAAACCATTAATGAGACAAGTCTATCCAGCATAAAAAGAAACAGCGTCACCATCCAGTTAATTTTATGTCAAATCAAATGTGAAATATTATTTTAAGAAGACATTATGAAAGCAAATGCAATCCTAAATTTGTTAGGATTCTAGGATGCCAAATTTATCTGCCAAAAATAATATATCTTCATCAATGTAGTCTTATATCTTAGAAAGCTTTCTAAACCTTACTAATAAATGCAAATTCCCCAGGCTGACAGCAGCAGTAAGTAGATTCTTACTTTTGCTAAAAGCAGATACTAAGCTTCTCTTCTTTTTTTCTATTTTGTAAATTTCTGGTTGGTATAAAATATTTTATACTCACTGCTCCAGTTGTTCTGACATTGTCAATGCTTTTTGGGCTAGCCTTTTTTAACACAGACTAAAGAAAAATTAGAAAACTTTTTATTGAATGCAACTTCTCATTCACTCCTCTGACATCCATATCCAAGCCTGATTTTATTTCTAAAATGGCACAGACGTTTTTTTAGCTCATCTCATTCCTTATAGAAATGCCCACTCCATAAAAGGAAAAGTAACACAGCAGCAAAATTCCGAAAGATGATTTGGGCATAGTGGTTTCTGAACAGAAGCCAATGTGATGAACACCAACTGGACTTTTCCAACACTCCCTCTGGAAGTCTATTTATTCTGCACTGACTGGAAACCATTCAACAGTGTTGGATCTGTGACCTTCTCCTACACCTCTTCAATGTAGCAGGACATTAAAACACAAGCTGCAAATCCAGCCTTAGTGAAACTGCTGCCCTGAACCTGAGGCTTCTTTCATATTCAACGATTGACTTCAATTGACTGGGGGTCCATGTAAATAATATTTCTAGATCAAAAGAGCTTCCTGAGCAATTATTCTCATCAGAAAAGTTTCCATAAGATGCCAAGAGAATTACTTTAAGAAATGTTTTTAGAAGTTTTTTGATCTCAGAATTTTCTCAAGGTGTCAATTTGGGCTGATACCCAATAACAGCAATCCATAGCTTAGTCAGATTTCAGGTTTTAAAGTGTGTGGCATTTTTAAGAGGGCTGCTCCCCACTTTCCTTCAAACATATGCCCAACGCAAACATAAGTGCAAGCCCATTGTTGTGCTTTTCAACTACAAATTTTCTATCCTCTATTTCTTCCACCATCACCTCAAAATTCAATCAGCAGAAGGTAGAAATAAATATAAACCATGCAGCATTATGGGACACCACTAAAGTGTAGCCTTGCTTCAATTTTGCAAGTATTTCAGATCCTTGATTGTCCTTAAAATTTACAGCTTGATCTGGCAGTACTCTCTGGGTAAATCCAAAAAAGAAAATGCTACTCTTCTAAAATGATGAAAAATAATCTCTTCAAAGACAGAAAAGGTCAATCTTAGAAACCCACAAGAAATTCTGTGTTTTTCTCTGGCCATTTGAGGACCTACTCAGTTCAAGATGTAAAACAGAGGCAGAACTGAAAATAATGGGAATTAGAGATTATACTCTGTGGGATGAATCAATTCTGGCACAATATAAACTTCCTGAGAAAACACAAGTGTAAGTAACACTTTGTTCAAAATACGTTCGGTTTTCAGGGTAGGAAAATAGGCATAGATGGCAAAAATGCAATAACCTCATCTCTGCCTATGAAATTCAGTGCCATCTTTAAATAGCTAATTTTTTCTGACTCTTAATCAATAAAGGAGATCCAAAATATTCTTTGAAATTTACAGTGAATTGTGGAATTAATTATTCCTAAATCACCATTATCTCATTTTATTAAATCAGTATTAAAAGGAATCCATTATATACAAAACATTGAGCTATATGCATAACATCTGTACCAATTGAAATTCTCTCTGAGAGGGTACAAGAATTCCCTTTGCTCTACATTCTCTTGAACTCATTTACTTTATGCTTTCTTTTAGCAGTTCTATTGTTTCAGATCTTATGTGTAAGTCTTTAATCCATTTTAATTTTTGTGTATGGTGTAAGACAAGGGTCCAACTTTATTATTTTGAAGGTGGATATTCAATTTTTCCAGCATCATTTATTGAAGACACTTTCTTTCCCCATGTGTATTCTTGGCACTCTTGTCAAAGATTAGTTGATTATATATGTATGGGTTTATTTCTGGGTTCTCTATTCTGTACTTTTGGTCAATGTGTCTGTTTTTATGCCAGTACTATATTGTTTTGATTATTATAGCTTTGAAATACAGTTTAAAATCAGGGAGTATGATACCTCTGATTTTGTTCTTTCTTAAAATTTCTCTCATTACTTGGGCCCTTCTGTAGTTTCATACAAATTTTAGGAGTTTTCTGTTACTTAAAAAAAGACATTTTAAAAATACATTAAGTTCTTTTTTAAAATACATTAATACATTAAAATATATGGGATACATGTGCAGAATGTGCAGGTTTGTTACATAAGTGAACATGTGCCATGCTGATTTGCTGCACCCATCAACCCATCATCTATATTAGGTTTGTCTCCTAATGCTATTCATTCCTAATCAAGTGATGTTCCCCTCCCTGTCCCCACATGTTCTCATTGTTCAACTCCCATTTATGAGTGAGAACATGTGATGTTTCGTTTTCTGTTCTTGTGTCAGAGAATGATGAGAATGATGGTTTGCTGAGAATGATGGTTTCCAGTTTCATCCATGTCCCTGCAAAGGACATGAACTCATTCTTTTTTATGGCTGCATAGTATTCCATGGTGTGTATGTGCCACGTTTTCCTTGTCCAGTCTAATATTGATGGGCATTTGGGTTGGTTCCAAGTCTTTGGTATTGTGAATAATGCCATGATAAACTCAGATGTGCATGTGTCTTTATAGTAGAATGATTTATAATCCTTTGGGTTTATACCCCGTAATGGGCTTGCTGGGTCATATGGTATTTCTAGTTCTAGATTCTTGAGGAATTGCCACACTGTGTTCCACAATGGTTGAACTAATTTACACTTCCATCAACAGTGTAAAAACATTCCTATTTTTCCACATCCTCTCCAGCATCTGTTGTTTGCTGACTTTTTAATAATTGCCATTCTAACTGGCATGAGATGTATTTCATTGTGGTTTCGATTTGCATTTCTTTAATGGCCAGTGATAATGAGCTTTTTTTCATGTTTGTTGACCACATAAATGTTTTGAGACGTGTCTGCTCATATCCTTTGCCCACTTTTTGATAGGGTTGTTTGCTTTTGCCTTTGTAAATTTGTTTAAGCTCTTTGTAGATTCTGGATATTTACCCTTTATCAGATGGATAAATTGCAAAAATTCTCTTCCATCCTATAGGTTGCCTGTTTATTCTGATGATAGTTTCTTTTTCTGTGCAGAAACTCTTTAGTTTAATTAGATCCCATTTGTCAATTTTGGCTTTTGTTGATATTGCTCTTGGTGTTTTAGTCATGAAGTCCTTGCCCATGCCTATGTACTGAATGGTATTGCCTAGGTTTTCTTCTAGGGCTTTTATGGTTTTAGGTCGTACATTTAAGTCTTAATGCATCTTGAGTTAACTTTTGTACAAGGTATAAGAAGGGGGTCCAGTTTCAGTTTTCTGCATATAGCCAGCCAGTTTTCCCAACCCCCATTGCTTGTTTTTATAGGTTTGTCAAAGATCAGATGGTTGTAGATGTGTGGTGTTATTTCTGAGGCCTCTGTTCTGTTCCATTGGTCTATATATCTGTTTTGATACTAGCACCATGCTGTTTTGGTTACTGTATCCTTGTAGTACGGTTTGAAGGCAGGTAGCATGATGCCTCCAAGTTTGTTCTTTTTGCTTAGGATTGTCTTGGCTATACAGGCTCTTTTTTGACTCTATATGAAATTTGAAGTAGTTTTTTCTAGTTCTGTGAAGAAGGTCAATGGTAGCTTGATGGGGATAGCACTGAATTTATACATTACTTTGGGCAGTATGGCCATTTTCACTCTATTGATTCTTCCTATCTATGAGAATGGAATGTTTTTCCGTTGGTTTGTGCCCTCTCTTATGTCCTTGAGCAGAGATTTACAGTTCTCCTTTAGAGGTCCTCATGTCCTTTGTAAGTTGTAGTCCTAGGTATTTTATTCTCTTTGTAGCAATTATGAATGGGAGTTCGCTCATGATTTGGCTCTCTATTATTGGTAAAGGAAGGCTTGTGATTTTTGCATATTGATTTTGTATCCTGAGACTTTGCTGAAGTTGCTTATCAGCTTAAGGAGTTTTTGGGCTGTGACAATGGGGTTTTCTAAATATACAATCATGTCATCTGCAAACAGAGAAAATTTGATTTTCTTTTTATTTGAATACCCTTCAAAGGAAATGCTTCCAGCTTTGCTCATTCAGTATATTTGCTGTGATTTTGTCATAAATATCTCTTATTATCAATACCTAGTTTATTGAGAGTTTTTATCATGAAGTCATGTTGAATTTTATCGAAGGCCTTTTCTGCATCTATTGAGATAATCATGTGGTTTTTCATCACTGGTTCTGTTTATGTGATGGATTATGTTTACTGATTTGCATATGTTGAACCAGCCTCACAACCCAGGGATGAAACCCACTTGATCATGGTGGATAAGCTATTTAAAGTGTTGCTGGATTCGGTTTGTCAGTGTTTTATTGAGGATTTTCACATAGATGTTCATCAGAGATATTGGCCTGAAATTTTCTTTTTTTGTTATGTCTCTGCCAGGTTTTGGTATCAGGATGATGCTGGCCTCATAAAGTGAATTAGGGAGAAGTCTCTGTTTCCCTACTTTCAGAATAGTTTCAGAAGGAATGGCATCAGCTCCTCTTTGTACCTCTGTTAGAATTCGTCTGTGAATCCATCTGGTCCTGGACTTTTTTTGGTTGGTAGGCTATTAATTACTGTCTCAACTTCAGAACTTGTTATTGGTCTATTCAGAGATTCAACTTCTTCCTGGTTTAGTCTTGGGAGGGTATGTGTCCAGGAATTTATCCATTTCCTCTAGATTTTCTAGTTTATTTGCATAGAGGTGTTAATAGTATTTTCTGATGGTAGTTGGTATATCTGTGGGATCAGTGGCAATATCCTCTTTATCATTTTTTATTGTGTCTATTTGATTCTTCTCACTTTTCTTCATTAGTCTGGCTAGCAGTCTATTTTGTTAATCTTTTCAAAAAACCAGTTCCTAGATTCATTGATTTCTTAAGGATTTGTCATGTCTTTATCTCCTTCAGTTCTGCTCTGATCTTAGTTATTTCTTGTCTTCTGATAGCTTTTGAATTTGTTTGCTCTTGCTTCTCTAGTTCTTTTTATTGTGATGACAGGGTGTTGATTTTAGATCTTTACCACTTTCTCATGTGAGCATTTAGTGCTATAAATTTCCCTCTAAACATTACTTTTGCGGTGTCCCAGAGATTGTGGTATGTTGTATCTTTGTTCTTATTGGTTTCGAAGAACTTGTTTATTTCTGCCTTAATTTCATTATCTATCCAGTAGTCATTCAGGAGCAGGTGGTTCAGTTTCCATGTAGTTGTGTGGATTTCAGTTTCTTAATCCTGAGTTCTAATTTGATAGCAATGAGGTCTGAGAGACTATTTGTTATGATTTCCATTCTTTTGCATCTGCTGAGGAGTGTTTTACTTTCAATTATGTGGTCAATTTTAGAATAAGTGCCATATGGTGCTTAGAATAATATATATTCTGTTGATTCAGGGGTGGAGAGTTCTGTAGATGTCTATTAGGTCCACTTGGTTCAGAATTGAGTTCAAGTTCCAAATAACCTTGCTAATTTTCTGTCTCATTCATCTATCTAATACTGATAGTGGGGTGTTAAAAATCTCCCACTATTATTGTGTGGGAGTCTAAGTCTCTTTGTAGGACTCTAAGAACTTGCTTTATGAATCTGGGTGCTCCTGTATTAGGTACATAAATATTTAGGATAGTTAGCTCTTCTTGTTGCATTGGTTCTTTACAATTATGTAATGCCCTTCTTTGTCTTTTTTTATTTTTGTTGATTTAAATTCTGTTTTATCAGAGACTAGGATTGCAACCCTGCTTTTTGTTTTCTTTTTTGCTTTACATTTGCTTGACAAATAGTCCTCCATCCACAATAGACCACATGGGTCTACAGAATACAGCATACTGATGGGTTTTGACTCTCTATCCAATTTGCCAGTCTGTGTCTCTTAATATGGGCATTTAGCCCATTTATATTTAATGTTAATATGGCTATGTGTGAATTTAATCCTGTCATTATGATGCTAGCTGGTTATTTTGCCCATTCATTGATACAGTTTCTTCATAGTTTGATGTTCTTTACATTTTGGTATGTTTTTGCAGTGGCTGGTACTGGTTTTTCCTTTAGTGCTTCCTTCAAGAGTTCTTGTAAGGCAGGCCTGATGGTGACAAAATCTCTCAGCATTTGCTTGCCTGTAAAGGATTTTATTTCTCTACTTATGAAGCTTAGTTTGGCTGGCTATGAAATTCTGGATTTAAAATTCTTTTCTTTAAGAATGTTGAATATTGGTCCCACTCTGTTCTGGCTTGTAGAATTTCTGCAGAGAGATTGGCTGTTAGTCTGATGGCCTTTCCTTGTGGGTAACCTAGCCTTTCTCTCTGGCTCCCCTTAACATTTTTTCCTTCATTTCAACCTTGATGAATCTGAAAGTCATGGTTTTTTAAAGGCATGAATCACATTGAATCTATAGATTACTTGGGTAGCATGAACATTTTAATGATATTCTTTCAATCAATGTGTAAACCGAAATAAAAATTTTAAGCCCTCTGTCTGACTGATGGACCATCTTCTTGGCCAAGACATTTTAATATTAACCTGGAAAACTAGTTCAGGCCATAGTTGGAAGTGAAGGTCAGACATGACTCATTATGCCATCTCCCTTTGAAATTCTGGCACAGCTGACCAGCATTAACATTAAAACCAAGATCTTGAGACTGATGAAACAGACTTTTTTATAATAATTGAACGTCAAATTCCAACCTGACTCTACTATAACATCACATAACAGACAGCATGCCCTGAAAGAAGTTGAAGTATTTTACCCCAAAATATATTTGTAACATATTTTGAGATGGCCTTGCAAAGCTATCTCTTATGGGGAAAATCTACATCCTGTAGAGAATCCCCATTTTCTTCCAGGTCTTTCCTCTAATCCAAGAGAGAATTATCTAAGAGTCTCTCCCTTTTATAGATCTGATAAGGGTTCTAAAACCTGCTACCTAAACTTCATCTGCATAAAACTTTGGCCTCCACAACGCTTTATCTTAATTTAGATATTCCTTTCTATTAATTCCACTTACTTAGTGACTCTTTCAACCAATTTTTAATTAGAAAATCTTTTTTTTTTTAGAAAAAGAAAAGGAGAAAGAAAGAAAGAAACAGCAAAAGAAAGAAAAAAATGAATGAAAGAGAGAAAGAAAGAGGAAGAGAAAGAGGGAGAGAGAATGAGATTCTTGTTTTATTGCCCAGGCTAGAATGCAGTCTAAAAATGGGTATCAAAAAACTCTTTTATGCCAATAATTGTGCTTAACAATGGAGACAGGAAGGAATAGGGGATGAAAATGACAAATAAGCAGACAACCAATATTTTATTTAAACCTGTGAAATGGTATGCAATTGCTGAGGAGTGATTTACTTCCAATTATGTGGTCACTTTTAAAATAGGCATAATGTGATACTGAGAAAAATGTATGTTTTGTGGATTTGGGGAGGAGAGTTCTGTAAATATTTGTTAAGTCTAGTTGTTCCAGGTCTGAATTCAAGTCCTAGATATCCTTGTTAATTTTCTATCTCATTGATCTGTCTAATATTGACAGTGTAATGTTAAAGTCTCCCACTATTATTGTGTGGGAGTCTAAGTCTCTTTGTAAGTCATTAGGAACTTGCCCTGTGTATCTGGGTGCTCCTGTAATGGGTGCGTATATATTTAGGATCATTAGCTCTTCTTGTTGCATTGATCTTTTCACCACCATGTAATGTCCCTCTTTGTTTCTTATGTTCTTTGTTGTTTTAAAGTCTGTTTTATCAGAGAAGAAAAATCACAGCTTCTGGTAATGCTAGCTGGCTGTTTTGCCCATTAGTTGATGTAGATTCTTCATTATGGTGATGCTCTTTACCTTTTGGTATGCTTTTGGAATGGCTGATACTGGTTGTTCCCGTCCATGTGTAGTGCTTCTTTCAGAAGCTCTTGTAAAGCAGGCCTGGTGGTGATGTAATCTCTGAGTACTTGTTTG
>PVKP010038346.1:0-20958 GCA_004027715.1 Plecturocebus donacophilus
GGCTCACATCCACCCCTGCTATCAGTCTTTTTACCATCTCCACGGACCCCACTGTTTAAAAGTGCAAACAGGTAAAACCCTGCTTTACCTCATCACCATCTCACAAGCCATAGTTATCAGTAATCATTTACTTATTTATCTTGTTCTACTCAATTTTTCTCTGCTAGAATCTAAGTTCCAGGAGGCCAGAATACTTGCCTGCTATATTCCCAGTGCCTTAAAACTGGGTGTGGAGCATAGCAGATGCTCAGGAATGTTTGTTGAATGAGAGAGTGAGCTAGCAGAGCTTAGAGACCGAGAAGCTGAGTTCAGCACTCAATCCCTCCCCTCCTCTCCCGCCGGACGGTGTCAGTGAGGCAGGCATCCGCCCCCGGTGGGCGCTCCGTTAGTGACTGTGGGATCTGGATCTCCCTGTCTTTTATTTGGTGGCTGTTTAGAACATCATTTCCAAGCTCTTTCCATCTGTGTGTCCCCTACTAAGTGACTGTGTTGATTTTCCTGTGTTGATTCTCTCCGGTGGAGAGAGACCCCAGTCCCCACACAGAGCCAGGTTCAGGGCTGGAGAATGGCTCTGTGTCACTGCTGGGACTACTGAAGGCCGTTCACATTCAACACATGCCCAAGGAGAGACAGGATGAAAGAAGACAGCCAGGAGGGAGGGCAGAACAGAGAAGATAAAGCCTTTGGAATTCACTTTCATTGCACCTACACTATAGCCAGAGTAATTGGAATGGAAGGTAAAACAAAAATCACCCACAGTCCTGACGTTCAACAAATCATGCTGTGACATATTTGCTTGTGATGAGAGGCCTTCAGCAGAGGACACAGTCAGTGGCTCCTGGGACACAGAACAGGGACGGGGTTCCAGGGCCACTCCCAGGGTTCCCAGGCTCACTGTCGACTCCACTGGATGACCCAGAATAGAAGCTGAGCCCACTTCAGCTTAGGTCCCTGACTGGTGTGGTGGCTCGTGCCTGTAATCCCAGCACTTTGGGAGGCCAAGGTAGGCTGATCACTTCAGATCAGAGTTCGAGACCAGCCCTGCCAATATGGTGAAACCCCATCTCTACTAAAATTACAAAAATTAGCTGGGCATGGTCACGCAGGCCTCCCAGATACTCCAGAGGCTGAGGTGGAAGGATTGCTTGAATCCGGGAGGCGGAGGTTGCAGTGAGCCGAGATCACGCTATTGCACTCCAGCCTGGGCAGCAGAGTGAGACCCTGTCTCAAAAAACAAAAACAACAACTTAGGTCCCATCTGGAAAATGGAATGGAGAAGGCAGGGTTACTGGGGAGTGGGTTAGAGGAAGGCAGAGCGGGGAGTGATTAGAAGCGAAGGCTTTGACACCAGGCAGCTGAGAGTGGACCTCATCCCCACCCTTTCCTGGCTGGGAAAATTTAGGCAAATAACTTCACCTCCTGAACCTCAGTTTCAGCCTCTGCAAAATGGGCATACACTCATCTCACAGTGTTGTTGTGGAGATTAAGTAATATAATACTTACATATTCATGTTTATGTATTTAGATATCATACATATAAATATGTGTTTATATATTATCTATATACCATTTTGTATCTACCGTAAGTCCTCTGTCAATAACCACTGTTACTACTGCTGCTTTTATTCTATTGAAGGAAATAGCATGTGACGAGGTAAAGAAAATCAGGAATGAAAATACGTTTCTTCTCCTGCGCTTGACTGAGATTTCTGAACCCAATAGACAGAAGAGGGAACGCTTTCAGAATGTATTATTCAAAGCCAAGAAATTGTTGTTTTCCAACCAAATCCACCCCCCCCAAAAGCATTCTAAGAAATCTCACATACACATATTTGCTTTAATCAAAATCCAGCTAATGTGATTACCAAGCCCCCAGGGCTGCTCCTGGTTATTTCCCCTCTGCAGGGCTTCCCAGGCAGAATCCCCACCTCAGAGCCCAAAATCTCACCAAGCAGGGGAACCAGCAGCTCGGAAAATTGCAAGAATCCTGTGATTTAAAGACATGCACAGCATGGAGGCTCAGTAAGCTCCTGAGTTCTCTCTGCCTCCCATTTCTTCGCCAGGTGCCGTCCTCGGAGGAGCACAGTCGTGTGTCAGGAGCAGGGTGGGCGGAGTGTAGCAGCACAGGCTTTGGGTCAGGTTCCCTGGTCTAAAGCCCAGCCTCCTCCCCTCCTGGAGGCAACCCTGAGCCGATCCATTGACCTCTTCAAGCCTCAGTTTCCCCATCTGCAAATGGAGGTCATCAGAGTCTCTGCTTCCTGAGCTGCTATGGAGATGAAGGAGATGGCGTGTGCAAATCACACAGCAAGACACTCTCACAGGGAATGCCACGTGCACCCTCTGAGCCCACGGACACCACTGTATTAGTCTGTTTTCACACTACTGTAAAGAATGGGTAATTTATCAAGAGAAGAGGTGTCATTGACTCATAGTTCTGCATGGCTGAGGAGGCCTCAAGAAACTTACAATCATGGTGGAAGGCGTAGGGGAAGCAAGGCACTTTCTTTACAGGGCAGCCAAAAGGAGAACTCCACGTGAAGTGGAACGAGCCCCTTATAAAACCAGCAGATCTCCTGAGAACTCGCTCACGGTCACGAGAACAGCTTAGGAGAAACAACCCCCGTGATTCAGTTACCTCCACCTGGTCTCTCCCTCGACACGTGCAGATTATAGGGATTATGGTGATTACAATTCAAGATGAGATTTGGATTGACACATAACCTAGCCATATCACTCACCCTCCCTGCACAGCCAAAGGCTTCCTACGGTTAACCCTCTGTGGGTCCTTGGCCAGAGACCTCACTCACTGCCCCAGTCCTTTCAGCCTTCTCGTAGGAAAGAAGAAGAGCTGGTGGATATACACCAGCCTCTTTGCTCCTCACCTGGGCGATATGAAGTCTGCTCTATGAAGTCTCCCAGCCGTCCCCAGGAGAGTGAGCCCCATGTGCCCACAATAGTCATCTGCCCATCAGTACCCCCTGTATTGGCTTCCTTCCCTCACCCCCTCCAACTTCATTTCTTCCAACTAGTGTTCCTGTGATCACCTCCGAATAAATTATTTGCACCCATGTCTCATCTCTGGGCCTGCTCCTGGGAAAACAACCTAAGTCAGTGCTCAGTAAATGTCGGCTATCAATAAAAATGAGAATACTGGAAAATGATGCAGTAGCCTCTTGAGTCTGAGATCCCAGCAGAGCATCTCGTTCATGTCCAGCCCGAAGCTCAAGAGAAGCCGGGCATAGTGGTGCACGTCTGTGGTCCCAGCTACTCAGGAGGCTGAGACAGGAGGATCACTTGAGCCCAGCACTCTGAGGCCCGCCTGGGTGGGGCAAGGCAGTGAGATCCCATCTCTAAAAAATAAAAACAAAGCTCAAGAGGTGGAGGTGACAATTAAGGCTCACCTACAGAGACGAGAAAATCCTTTTTTGTTGTTTGGTACTTGTTTTCCAAAGGTCTCTAGAAGCAGAAATGAGTTGGCCAGACCCTGTTGGAGGTGGAAACAAAACCTGTTTTAGAGTGAACCAAAGCACCCCGGAAGGTACTGTATTGCAGCAGATCTTTCTAACGAGATGCGTAGTAAACTCTTCCTGAATCCGCAGGTAGGATGTGCTTCCTAAGAACTGTTGCCTTGCCCTGTTCCAGATCTCTCGTGTTCCCAGGAAACTGTAGGAAGGCACATTAAAGCTGATGCTTTAAGACAGGGCTTTCTCTTTGGTTCTCGCTGGTGAAATCTTGACTGTACTGAAGGCGAACAATTTTCCCTTAAGGTCAAATTCTGAGGATGGCCCCTCCATATCTGGTTGCAAATCGTAACTAGAAGTGTTAGTTCTCCTTTGTTTATTTATCACATGTTTATTTGGGGCTGAGGACAGGAGAGACACAGTTACTAAGGTAGGAGGCAGAGCTCAGACTTCGTTCCAAATTGAGCACTAGCTGAAACAGGGCCAGTAAGAAGCAGCTTTTCTTAAGACACGCTCACCCGTGTGCCCTGTCTGTTGACCATTGCCATAGCAACATCTGGGAGTTACCACCTTTTTCCATGACAATGACCCAATGACTCAAAAGTGACTACCCCTCCCCTAGATTTTTTCTGCATAAACCACCCTTAATCTGCGTATAATTAGAAGTGGGTGTAAGTATGACTGCAAAACTGCCCTGAATTGCTGCTCTCTGCCTGCGGGGTAACCCTGCTCTGCGGGAGCAGCCATGGAGCAGTCACACTGCCTCTTCAGTAAAGCTGGTTTCTATCACTATCACTCCTTGCCCTTGAATTCTTTCCTGAGCAAAGCCAAGAACCCTCAGGGGCTAAGCCCTACTCTGGGGCTTTGCCTGCATCATGATGAAGGCTTTTTAAAGTGAGTGTCTGGCAGAGGGAGAGCTTAGAGGTTAGTTACACTCAAATGTACTAGGGGATGTTGGGGAGGAATAGACGATGGCTGGACCGACAGCTGGGGGCACAGACATTTGGAGGCCAAGTGAGGAAGAGAAAACTTGTGCCAACCAAGAGGGTGGAAGAATTACCCGTGAAATCAAAGGAGTAGGACATCAAAGTAGTGGAGATGAGTTGGGGAAATTTTTCACTATGAAGTTGGAAAAAGTTCTAATCACAATCCCCAGTGTTGTTGAAGACCTAAGAGAATAAGCAGTTTCTAACACTACAGGTGGGAGTATAATTTGACATAACTTTTTGGAGGGCAATTTAGTAATGCATATCCAAAGTTCTTTTTGAGCAATTTTACTCTCAGTCATTTATCATTAGATTTCACTTCTGGAATGTCTTTTGTAATTTTGTGTCTAATGGGGAAAATTGGGAATAATGTAAATATTAATACATTCTTTAAAATGCCAACAATAAGCATCTGGTTAAATAAATTATCAGTTTTTAAATCCAGACTGTGAAATATCAGGAAGGTGTTAACATTGATGGTATAGACATCAAATGTCTGTAGACGTAAGAAAAGATTCAACGATATATCAAATAGAAATGCCACTCATGGAATCCTATGTTGAGTAGGATCTCAAATTTCTTTCTGGTCATTAATATACGTTTATTAAAGTCTATAAAAACTACAACACAGTATCAAAAAGGATCTTGTTGATAGATGGTGAGGGTGTCTAGGGGATGGGGGATTGGCTTCGAAGGGGTCCCCAGTGCTGCCTTCACATCATGCCCACCCTAATTGTATCAATGTCTCCCAACTCCCTTCTAACACATCTTCCCTATTGCAGAGATTGGGAAAACTGGAGCAAAATCACTATATTTCCCAGGCTTCCTTGCAGCTCATTAGCCCTGGTAATCCTGCAGTTTTAAAAATACTTCTATGTACTGAATCTTATCTCTTCAAAATTCATATATTAAAACCCTAACCTCCAATGTGATGGTATTGGAAATGAGGCCTTTGAGAGATTTAGATAAGGCCATGAGGGTGGGGCCCTCATGATGGGATTAGTGCCCTTATAACAAGAGACACCAGAGACAAAGGGAGAAGGCGGCTGTCTGCAAGCCAGGAAGGGAGCCCTCACCAGGAACCAAATCAGCAGTCACCTTGATCTTGGGCTTCCCAGCCTCCAGAACCCCAATGTTGCTGGTGTAAATGGTGGCAGCTGCATCCTAATTCAGGGCAGTGTGATCAGGAGCCCGTAGCTGAAAGAGCAGCCTCCTGATTCCTCAAGTGGCTTTTTGACAACAGAAAAGACAGTCTCCCTGTTGGTGGCCAGTTCTGCCATGTGACTGTAGGAATGGATCCTGAAAGCTCAAGTGGAAATTTGGGCCTTTAGTGCCCCGTGATTCTGCAGATCACTGAAGACCTGCAAAATATCCCTTGTCTTCTCTAAAACTGACCCTAGTGTCCTTGTCTTGTTTCCGTGGCACAGGGGAAGTGGAGTTGGGCTCATCCTTCTTCTCTGCTCTATTTCTATTGCACAAAATTCAAATCCAGCTTCCTTTAGAACTTTTCCTCTTCGTCCTCAAAAATCCCAACAGTGACTATTCCTGTCTCTGGGCTCCAGCTGTAATTAACCCTACTGCAAAGTGAGCCCTCTACCTGACCAAGACGGGTTCACTCCAAGGAGGGGTCTGGGGATGGAGCACAGAAAAAGTCACAAAGATCCTATTTCAAAAATCTAGACTACCAGCCTGGTAGCTTGGGCTTGTAGTACCAGCTACTTAGGAAGCTGAGGCAGGAGGAATTTGAGATCAGCCTGGGCAACACAGTGAGATACGGAGACCCCCCAGATCACCATACGGAGAGCCCCCAGATCACCATATCTGAGTTTTTCTGATATTTAGAAATGGCCATGTATTACTGATGCACAAAAGAAGTTTCCGAAGTAAAGATTTAACATGTGAAGGTGAAATGAGGGACAGCTGTGCCAGATACAGAATACACTCTTGGCATCCACTCCCTGAAAAGAGGTGGTTGGGTTTGACCATTGGGTCCTCGGTGAGTCCCCCAGGTATGTGCTGTCTCATACCAGGGTCACTGGCCACATGTGGCTACTGAGCACTTAAAATGTGACTAGTTCGCATAGAGGTGTGCTGTAAATGCAAAGACACATTGGATTTTGAAGACTTGGTACAAAAAAAAAAAAAAAAGAATGTGAAATATCTCATTAATAATGTCGATGTTGATTACATGTTACATGTTGACATGATGATAGTTTGGTGTATTGGGTTAAATGAAGTATGTTATTAAAATTTATTTCACCTGTTCCTTTTCCAGCTTTGAACGTGGCTACTATAAAATGTCAATTCCTTATGTGGCTCACATCCTATTTCTACCATTTGTGCTACCCCAGATCATCCCAGGGACCGGGAAGGCACAAGAGCCAGGCTTTACGATCAGGAAATGAATATCTTAAAAACAAAGGTGGGGTGGAGGGGAGCATGGACAAGGTAGGTTTATTTTTTTCTTCTTTCTTTTTTTTTTAGAAAATTGACAATAAATTCATAAAAGAACATGGACATAGCTTGAAGAGGAGAGAGGATCCAAGATGAGGAAATCTAAGAATACTGGCTGAAAATTGGAACCCAAGAGAGGGGAGAGCAAATATATTAGAGAGGAAGAATATATTGAGCCAGTCCCAAAATGGGGGACGGTAGATGGGGGCCGGCATAAAAATTCCTACCGAGGAAGAGCATTTATGGCATTATTCTCTTAACTGAAAAGGCAGTCTAAAACAGTACAATGCAAAACAATATGTTACGTGTTGGAATATGCTCTTAGAAAAAGGCTGAGAGTAAATTGCCAAAAATATTAGTCTCTGCGCGGCTGGATTAATGTATTCCCCTGCGTGGGTTTTTCTGTGTCTGTCTTCCAACTCTCCTTCATTGCGCAGGTATTGATCATGTAATTAGGAAAACAAATAAAAAATTTTAAGACTCCAAGAGGCCTGGGAAGCGTCTGCATCAGAGAAGGGCACTCGGAAAGCAATTGTTCTTTGTCGCCAGGGGTCACCCCAGACCCCACCCTAGGTTATGGAATCTGAATCTTGGGGTAGGGGCTCCCCATTGGCTTTGAAGGGAGCCCATTCGGGAAGCTGGCTCTGAGCTTTCTGGCAGCACATCAACCTGCCTGGAGTACAATAAGGCTTTGTAAAACAGACGTGGGCTTTGGGTCCATCATCTCTTAGATCGATGGTCCCTCCTGGGTTGCTGGCTCAGCAGCCAGTTCTTGGGCAGCAGCTAAAATGCCTGTGAGGGGTGCTGAGATTAAATCCAATCCCAAGAAACTGGGAGCCCCTCAACTAGGGCTGAGGCTGACAGACGGGGTCTGGGACCACCTTGCCAGAGCCGCAGGCGCCTCAGAACTGCCCATTGCATTCAAGTCCTCACAGCCTCTGGCGTTTAACCCCCTGCTTCTTGGCAGGGACTTATTTGGATTGCCGTGTCCTACGTTGAGTTCAGGATGAAATGAGTCTACAGCGAGTTTAGGGAGCACTAAAGACGCGTCTGGTGCTCAGGAGACACTGGAGGCGCCCCATCTTATTTAATCTTCACAACGTCTCTGTAGATGACATCTATTGCCATCCCATTTTACAGATGAGGAAACTGAGACTCAGAGAGTTAATTGCCCAAGGGAATTGAGGCACCCAGCTGATAGCTAAGCCTCAAAGTTGAGCTTGAACCTAGGTGTGTTCACTGCACAGCCTGCCCTGAGCCGTCTGATTTACCTGCCTTGGCCATCCGTGCACATGTTTGAGAGTCACATGGACGCAGGGTTTGGACTGGAGGGAAGAGCAGAATTTCATCTCTGTGCCTCTTTCCATCCCCCATGAGAAAGACGGGGAGAGCCTGGTACAGACTTTTAAAGGGAGAGGCTCAGGGGAGGTCTTTTTAAGGGAGGGACTCCAGAGAGGGGCTCAGAAGTTACTGTGCTCAATGCAGCATCGTTTTTAACTGTGGGAACTCACCAAATAAATTACAAAATAAAGCCCCAAATGACAGAATAATGAGCAAGTCATTTGAAATGTAAAATAAATAGATAAATCTCCAGTGAGAAGGCAGAATAAATGGTATTTGGATGACATTTGGTGATTAAATTAAACAGTAATGAACCAGTGAATAATGTGCCCTGGGATGGCCAGAGAGGGCTAGTTTGTTCCCCAAAGCTCAGGACTTCGAGCCCCAGCTGTTCTCAGTTCTCAAGTTTAGGTGCCTCGATGGGGGTCATGAACTCCAGGGGTCGGAGGTGGGCAACCGGCCCACCCACTCCACCAGGGCTCAGGCTGGAGAGCAGGACCAGCCTCGTGCTTCAGAGACCAAAAGTCCAGATCTGTCAGTGCTGGAGAACCCTTGAGATCGTCTAGTTGGTTTTCCTCATTTTTTACCTTGGGTAATTGAGTTCCAGAAAGGTCAAGAGAGTTGCTCAAGGGTGACCATAAGAGCCAGGACTGAGACCCAGGTCTTCTGGCTCCCAACACAGAGACCTGACTGCTACACCACATCTCCTCTTCAGTCCTGGAGAAGCTGGTCTCCAGAGATGACCTCTCAATGAACCACATCTCTGATATTCATATCTTTTGTGGTCCCCTCCCCTTGTCAGGACAGGGAGAGCCTGTGACTTGCTTTTGGCCAACAGGATGTGATGGAAGTGACGCTGTTTGACTTTCAAGTCTAGGGCACAAGGAACCTTGTCACTTCCACCTAGGAATCTTGGAACCCTAGCTCTGGGGGAAGTCAGCCTCTATGTAGGAAGTTCAACTGTCCTCCGTGCTATGAGGAAGCCCAAACTAGCACATGGAGAGGCTGCAGAGATTGCTGGGCGGCCCCTAGCTGTTCTAGTTATCTCAAAAAAGGAGCTGGACATGCACATAACGAAGTTGTCTTGGACCTCCATCCCGCTGAGTTTTTGGGTAGTTCAGCCCCAGCCATCACCTGGATATAAGCACATGAGAGATCCTGGTATAGCTTGGATCTATGTCCCTACCAAATTTCATGTTGAACTATAATTCCCAGTGTTGGAGGTGGGGCCTGGTGGCTAATTGAATCATCGTGGGGAGTTCTCATGAGTGGCTTAACATCATCTCCCTGGGTCCTACTCATGATAGTGAGTTCTTATAAGATCTGATTGCTTAAAAAATGTGTAGCACCTTCCCTGTCTCTCTCTCTTCCTCCTGCCCCTGCCACGTAAGACACCTGCTTCCCTCTTTGCCTTCCACCATGACTGTAGGTTTCCTGAGGCCTCCCCTGAAGCTGAGCAGATGCTGGCATCGTGCTTTCTGTACAGCCGGCAGAATCATGTGCCAGTTAAACCTCTTTTCTTTGTCAATTACCCAGTCTCCGGTATTTCTTTATAGTAATGCAAGAACGGACTAATTCAGACCCCAAGAGAGATCCACACAGTTGAGTCTAGTCATCCCACAGAAATGTGAGAGTTGATAACAAATTGTTGCTGTAAACTACTAAGTTTTGGGCTGGTTTGTTACACAGCCATTAATCATCAGAATATAACTGACTTTCTAAAGAAGGAAAGCTACCACAGCTGGAGACCAGGGCCCTCAGAGCCCTCCTTCCAAGTTTAATGTGAGTTAAACCTGAACTCTAGATCTTCCCTGAGAATCATGACTCTGAGGTCCAAGGGAGGTGCTCAGAGGTCCTGGAGAACCTGACCCTTTGGGTTGTTTATTTATTCAACAAATACGAATGAAGTTCTGCCATGTGAGCAGTTAAAAAAAAAACAACTATGAGAGAAACAGAAATTGATTTTGCTCTCCTGGGACTGATAGTTCCACGGGAGGAATAGATACCAATCAAGTGACCCTAAGGGCTGAGTTACAGAGAACTCATGTAGCTCCCTTCCACATACACACATACACACATCCATCCAGTCCTGCTTAGCAGGAAGGAGATGATGTACAAGAAGTCACCTGGAGAGGCCCCCTGCGTGCCTTACCTAAGGCCCCTTTGGGGCAAGAGTATTAAATCAGAAAACCATTCATAAGTTACTCACTACAGTGGGGTGCATCCTGCCCAGTAAATGGTGGCTAGACTTTTATTTATTTACAGTGGCTCGTGCCTGTAATCCCAGTGACTTAGGAAGCTGAGGTGGGACAATCACTCGAGGCCAGGAGTTCTAGACCAGCCTGGGCAACACAGCAAAACCCTGTTTCAAAAAAATTTGTTTAACTTAGCTGGTGTGGTGGTGCACACCTGTAGTCCCAGCTACTCAGGAGGCTGAGGCGGAACCATCGCTTGAGCAAGGGAGTTCAAGGCTGCAGTGAGCTGTGACTGTTCTACTGCACTCCAGCCTGGACGACAGAACAAGACTCCAACACTAAATAAGTAAATAAATGGAGGCTGTTATTTTTATTTTATTAGCATTGTTATTAATGAAAGAGGAGCTGCTTTAAAAGCGTCTTCTATTTCTTTCCAAATTAATGGAATCTTTATTGTGTATCTTCTCGCTGCCTATTTTGTGAGCCAGTGCAAACCGGATGCTGTCAAAGCCCTTGAAATGCAATGTCTCAAATCTTCCTCCTCTCAGTTTTCTTCCAATGATGCTTCGTCCAGTCTTCCTAGCTCCACCAGTGGCTCCAGCACCCATGGCTTAAGGGACACAAGGAGCTGAGAGAAGGGCTGTGTGTGGGAATTAATGGAGGGATGGGAAGGGTCAACTTCCAAGCCAAGGAGAACTGGTGAACATCTCGTTTCTAAAACCATTCAGGGTCCCTGGCAGCACACACATCCCCCAGGCTGGAGGTGGGTCAGCTTCGTGACAGATCCAGGAAACTAATTTCTTACTTGTAAGTCAATCAAGACTTCATTTATCATTTTGCCACAGGCAGCAGCCAGATGGATGAGTTGGGCATTGGTCACTGTGCCGTTGGGAGTTGGGGCATCTCCAGGATGTCTATGTTGGGGTTTGGGGTGAGTGGGCGTTTACACCCAATCTGTCTTCACCTTGAACTTACACTTGGAAGATGAGTATGACCTTTCTGAGGCCCTTTCACCCACCGGAACCCTCCTGATCCTCTATAACCTTCTGTGACTTCCCCCAGTGACAGATGCTCTTGATACTGCCCCATGTCCCTCAGCACTCACCTCCGCACACTCACTCCCCATGTCCCGGGAAGCATGGGTGTCCCCGACATGGCAGCCACTCCAGCCCCACCCTAGGCACAGCTTCCACAAGAACTCACTGGTGGATTGACGAAGTTGGGTAAAACTTGAACTTTCTAGATCTTCTATGTAGACCACTCCAAACATCAACAACAAGATTTACTCAGCCTCATGAATATGACCCCAAAGCTCAGAAACCAGGGCCAATGAGGAGGCCACATCTTTGTTCATTCACTCATCAAAGTCATATTTACATAGCACCTACGTGCCAGGCAATGTAATGGATACTAGGAATACAGCACTGAACAAAACAGCCTCACAGCCTGATCTCCTGGAGGCGAGGTCTTAGAAGATGAGTGTGGCTCCGCTTTCCCCTCTCCTTCTCCTGGGCATGCAGGAAAACTACATTTCCAAGCTCCCCTTGCAGCCAGCATGGAGCCATCTACCTGGATTCTAGCCAATGAGGTGCAGGGAGAAGTGGGCGCCACTTTTGGATCTGGCCATAAAACCCCTATAATTTCATCTACACTTTTCTCCTCCTCTCTTACACTGACTTCAAGGGCACACATTTAAGATGGGCAGCATCACACAGCAGGATAAGCCTGGATCCCGTACTTCCTGCCTGGAAGAGGGCAGCCAACTGGCATTGACCAATCTACATGAGACTGCAGCTAGAGTAAGAAACATAGCTCCCTCGTGTCAACCCACTGCTGTCTAATGAAATAGGCCGGTGACCGAGTGTGGGAAAGTGTATTTTCCAAAGGTGGTCAAGACAATACTGGCCTAGCACAGTGACTCACACCTATAATTCAGCACTTTGGGATGCCGAGGCAGGCAGATCACTTTAGGTCAGGAATTCAAGAACAGCCTGGCCAACACAGTGAAACCCTATGTCTACTGAAAATACAAAAACTAGCCGGGCGTGGTGGCACATGCCTATAATCCCAACTACCCAGGAGGCTGAGGCAGGAGAATCCCTTGAATCCAGGAAGCAGAAGTTGCAGTGAGCCAAGAATGTGCCACTGCACTCCAGCCTGGGCCACAGAGCAAGACTCCATCTCTCTCTCACACACACACACACACACACACACACACACACACACACACACACCACATCCCATGCTACATGCTCTGATACGCTCATTGAGTAAGGGTTCTATGTTCCCTCCCTTGAATCTGGAGAACCTGTGTGACTGCTTCAACAGAAATGATGTTATGTGGCTTCCAAATCTAGGTCATAAAGGGTGAGACAGCCTGTGAAGACAAAAGTGACTCTATCTTGGATGCTACTCTGCCATGTTGACTTCTGACTAGCCCCAGTTCCATAAATGCCCCCGATCCTGCTTTGTTTACTGTCCCTAGTGTAAGAACAAAGCAAACGTGATGCTATCACAGAGATGGTGAACTGTGACGCACATAGCACTCTCACCTGTTCTAGAACATTGCCTTTAGTTGTCTTGCCAGAGCACATACCCCCTTTCCCTGTGTTATATAAGTCTCAGATCTGGGGTGTGATAGCACAGAGATCTATCTGTCTGGTGGTTGCCCAGGACCATGCTTCTGTCTGTAAGTCGTCCAATAAATCACCATTCACCGACAAACTAGATTTATCTGCCTCATTCTTAGGTTTCTTGGCTCCGTCTGCATTTGGGGGCATTTTTTTTTTTTTTTTTGCATATAGGGCCCTTCCAAAGAATACAGCTTTTATTCACTTCTCTTGGGATGCTCACTCCTAAAATCCAGCCACCATGTTGTGAGGAAGCCCAAGCAGCCCATGAGAAACTGACATGGAGAGAAGACGAGGCCCTTGGCCCACAGCCTCAGCCGAGCTCTCAACTGAGCCAGGACCTACATACCAGGCAGGTGAGTGACCCATTTTGAAAGTGAGTGTTCCCATCCCAATGCAGGCTGCCCTCTAATGCTGCACAGAGCACCCAAATTGAACAAAATAAATGGTGTTGTTTTAAGCCACTAAGATTTGGGGTGATTTGTCATGCAAGCAAGAGATAATGGAGACACACGCCCTGGAGATCTCCCTGGCACACCACCTAAATGCTCACAAAAAGTTGCAGGTTTCTTAAAATAATAAAAGGCATCATTTATTGAATTGCTACTATATGTCAAATACTGTGCCACGTGTTTTATATGTATTTTCTAACTTAATCCTCCCAACAACCCTATGAGGTAGAAGATATTATCATTCTCACCTTACAGAGGAGGAAACAGACTCCAAGTTCTGTAATCTGCCCACTACTGATGAGTGGGGATCCAGGACCCAAATCCAGGACCTCCTGACTTGACTGCAGAGCCTGCGCCTCAGCAGCTGCCCCACCCAGCCCCCAATAAGGTGAAAAAAAAATGGAGCAAATCCTCTGAGATGCTCCCAATTTCATACCATTGCATTCTTTTCAATAAAGGCAATTAAAAATCTTAAACTTACTTAACTTTACATTTAAAATATTTTCCATATATCAGTATCAAATACTGCAGCATCTGGCCTAGCAGTTCTCTGGAGGCTGCATTTGAATCCTGGCTGTGCTACTCACTAGCTGTGTGATGTTAAATCTCCCTGTGCCTCAGTTTCCCCAACGGTAAAATGGAGACTACCTGTGCCTATTGCACAGATTGTGGTGGAATGAAATGAATTAGTAGTCCCTGCAAAGCCCTTGGAATTGGCACGTTGGCAATTCAACAAATGTTAGATAGCTTCCGTTTTTTCTCTGGGGAACAGGTGGCAGTCTCAGCACAGGTAGGACGAGCTGGTCGTGGCAGAAGCCACAGGTGGAATCAGTTACCAGCACTTCCTTTCCACCATTCAAAGACCAGGCTGCTAGTCCTGGCTCTCCCCTGCCAGGCTGTCCCATCCTGGGTGCCTCATCTGTCTGAGCCTCAGACCCTTTCCAGGTGGATCATGAGTGTCACCACCTGCCTCCCTCCCAGGGTGTGAGAAAGTGCTGAGAACTACAAACTGTAGAGAGTCACAGCAGTGGGAGGCTCTGCCCCTGGCCTCCTAGCCTCCCGAGTTGAGGCTAAGCAACTTCAGAGTCTGAGGAGGTGAGAGGGAGGAGCAGGTGGAGGCAGGAAGAGGAAAGGGGTAGGCAGAAGGCAGAGTCCCTGGGGAGCTCCCGGGACTCCCACCCACTGGCAGCTGAAATTCCAAAACCTTTTCTTGCCCCACATCTCTGCACGCAGAATGGGCCTTGCCAGCTCTGGGCTTCCAGAACAGGGGTTTTGCAGGAGAGCGAGGGGTTTTGCAGGAGAGCGAGGGGTTTTGCAAGGGGTTTGCAGGGTTCTGCAGGGGGTTGGTAGGAGAATGAAGAGGGTATGGTTTAGCTCCACACAATGCCTGCCCGGAGCCCACGCTTCCTCCCCATGCACAGCTTGCTCAGTTCCGGGGAGAGTCAGCCTGTCTGCAGCAGGAAGATCAGTGCCAGGAGGTCCTGAAAGCAACAGTCACCTCCAGAGGCGGCCAAGGAGAGGCAGTGGCCAAGACCCCCAGTGAGTGCCAGGGCTCTGAGCTCAGTCACAGGCAGAGCAAGCAGGGTGGTCAACCAGGTGAGGGTTCGAATTCCACCTCTGCCTCTTCCTAAATGTGTGACCTTGGGAAAGCCACCAACCTCTGCAAACCTCAGTTTCCACCTCTGTAAAATGGGGTTAGTAACAGTCCATCACAAGACGGTAGGAGAAGTGTCAGCTTTATTATTACTGCTGTCTCTGCTGCTGTTAGCATAGTTCTAAACGGAAGGCGGTGCCATCTCTGGGTGTGAGTCTCATCACTCGGAACAGCTGTCTCTCCCAATCCAGCGACTCCAGTGACTTGTGTCCAGCTTCCCCCAGGATTTCTGACCTGGGCAGGGCCAGGTGGAGGGTGGAGACACCTGGACAGGTGTGGCTGGGAGAAAATGGAGACATGAGTTTGCACAGCATTTTCAACGGGTCACAGTTACTCAGAAACAAATAACTGTTTCTTCTGGGAAGTTGGGAGACCCTTGTCCCCACCCCTTCCACAGGCGTCCCTCCCTGTGTCTCTCCTGGCCCAACATCTGATCTAAGTCCCTCTAGCCAAATCCAGCTTCGGAAACAGACCAGGGCTGGGGAACCAGGCCTCTGCCTCGGCCCTCCTGCTACCCTGAAGGCTTCTCCACTGAGACCCGGAGCCAACAACAGCCTCAGTTTCCCCAAAATTCCCTTCGGTGGTTGCTGGGGAAGGGAGAGGAGCCAAGAGTGGGGAGTGTGAAGCCTCTGACCTCAGATCTGCCTCCACCCGCTGAAATCGACGTCGTAAAACTCGGGGTGCTGCCCCGGTGCCCCGCACCCTCTAGGTGGGAATGTTGTGAAGCTAAAATAACGTAATCAGGGCAAAAGCTTTCTAGAGCAGAAGCGTTTCAGCACTCAGGCAGTGTGGTCGGAGGCGCCTTCTGTGATTGCGGATAACAGCCCCATCAAGACGGGCACGCTCTTATACAGCGCCATCATCAAGGCACTTTGTGTCCCTGAGCTTCACTCACACCCCACCCCCAATGACAGGGCGGCCCGGGGAGGCTGAGAGTCCTCCTGCCTGTCCTGTTCTCTTTCTCTATGAGAGGCTCTTGACCTCTTTACTCAGTGGCTCTTCTGGAACCTAGAAATTATGGAAAAGGGAAAGATGCTCCTGCTAGCGAATTTTCAAGCCTTTTCAAATCTCTAGCCGCTTAGTCAAGGGAATGTACTCCGCGTGAGAGTGAGAAATAGGAAGACCCTCACCTACTCCCATCAGCCCCCAAGTGTGTCTGCCCTGAGCAGCACAGGGATAGACATCTAGCCTGCAACACATGGACAGACCCATTTGTCCTGACCCCAGGGCCTCTGCACATGTTGTTCCTGCTGCCGCAGTGCTGACCCCTCACACAAATCTCCATTCAAATGTCCTCTCCTTAAGGCAGCTCCTCTGACCTCCCTCCAAGGAGCATCCCTAGGCCTCTTTATCTCCTTATCTTGCTTAATTTTTGTTCCTAGTTCTCATTTCTGTTCCTCATTACATTAGATATTTGTTGGCTTGGTTCTGGCCTGTCTTACCCACTGAAATCTAAGTTGGAGGAACATTCCCTCATTTACAGCCATATTTCCAGCCCCTAGAACAGAACCAGGCACAGAGTAAGTGCTCAGCAAACACTTTTCTTCTTTTTTTGAGATGAAGTCTCGCTCTGTCACCAGGCTGGAGTACAGTGGTGTGATCTTGGCTCACTGCAACCTCCACCTCCCAGTTTTAAGCAATTCTTCTGCCTCAGCCTCCCAAGTAGCTGGGACTACAGGTGCACGCCACCACATCCAGCTAATTGTTGTAATTTTAGTAGAGACGGGATTTCACCATGTTGGCCAGGATGGTCTTGATCTCTTGACCTCGTGATCTGCCCACCTTGGCTTCCTAAAGTGCTGAGATTACAGGCATGAGCCACAGCAAACACTTTTAAATGGATACATGAAATCAATATTTATGCCTTTATTCATTCCTCAGGTATTTATTGAATGGCTTCTGCCCCGGAACCCAGGGAATGTAATAATATTGAGACCCCATCCTGCCCTCAGGGAGCTCACAGTCCAATGGGAAGCACGGGAGTGAACAGGAGAGCATGTGCATGACACCAGGTGGTGAGGCTCTGTGTATCCAGCAATGCTCACAGCTCCAGCCTTGACTTCTGTCTTCAGCTCCAGGCCCAGATATGTGGATGCCTCCTTGACGTGCTCGCTACCACAGGAATTCAAAACGGGAACTTCTGTTTCCTTCCATACCCGCCCCTCCCTCTCTGTTCCCCATCTCAGCTGTTCAGGCATCATCCTGATCCCTCTCTTTGTCCAACTGGAAAATTCCATCAGCTCTATCTCCAAAATATATCCGAG
This sequence comes from Plecturocebus donacophilus, assembly GCA_004027715.1. Classification (NCBI taxonomy): domain Eukaryota; kingdom Metazoa; phylum Chordata; class Mammalia; order Primates; family Pitheciidae; genus Plecturocebus; species Plecturocebus donacophilus. The sequence continues at coordinate 17,438 of PVKP010038346.1, forward strand.
TTCTCACTGTTTCCTGACACACCCTTGGCCCCCCATTCCTTCTCCAAGTCAACTCCCTAAATGCTTCCAGGTCCACCACCTACCAGCAGCCAGAGGGATCCTTTTATTCTTTTATTTATTGATTTCTTGATAAATTAAATATTGATATTGCCACGCAGGCTGGAGTACAGTGGCTCAGTCACAGCTCACTGCAGCCCCATCCTCCCAGGCTCAAGCGATCCTCCCAAGTCAGCCTCCCAAGTAGCTGGGACTACAGGTGTGCACCACTGCATCGGCTAATTTTAAATTTTTTTCTAGAGATGGGGTCTTGCTATATTGCCCAGGCTAGTCTCAAACTCCTGGGCTCAAGCAATCTTCCTGCCTCCACCTCCCAAAGTGCTGAGATTAGACACTGTGCATGGCCAGGATCCATTTATTTTATTTTATTCTGTAGATGGAGTCTTGCTGTGTCGCACAGGCTGGAGTGCAGTGGCGGGATCTCAGCTCACTGCAACCTCTGCCTCCTAAGTTCAAGCAATTCTCCTACCCCAGCCTCCTGAGTAGCTGGGATTACAAGCACGTGCCACCATGCCAGGCTAATTTTTGTATTTTTCGTAGAGTCAGGGTTTCACCACGTTGGCCAGGCTGGTTTTGAACTCCTGACCTTAGGGGATGCACCCACCTCGTCCTCCCAAAGTGCTGGGATTACAGTCGTGAGCCACCGTGCCCCACCAGGATCCTTTTAAAATATAAATCGGTTGATGTTACCTTTGCTTCCAACACCTCCCACTGAATTCTGGAGAAACTCAAGCTCTGCCTGCTGACCTCCCCAATGCCACCCCAGGCAGCATTCCTCAGCCGCCACCCTCACTTCGCACTGGCTGTCCTGTCACTCTCCAAACACGCCAGCTTTGCTTCCCCTACCTCGGGGCCTTTCCACTTGCTAGTTCTCCTGTTCAAGAAACTTCCTCCAGCTCCTGGAAAAGCCAGCTGTGTCTCATCATTCAGCTCTCAGGACAACATCCTTTTCTCAGGGATGGCTCCCCTGACCACTGGACACATCTCACCTCACTCCCAGCCACTTCCCTCCCAGTGCCGACTACATCTTGCTAACTGGATACCCACCTGAGACACTCAGCCCACCTGTGTGTCTCTGCCATTCACCAAGAGGGGGAAACTCGGGGCAGAGCAAGCCATGCGGTGGGGAGGTCTGCAGAAGGAAGGTGGTGAGTCCCGCTGGGCTGCATTGAGGCTTAAGGCCCTGGGGTTGGCCCAGGTGGGGACGCCCAAAGGGCATGGGACTCAGGAGGGTGTTGGGAGTTGGGTGTGGGAATCTTTTCTTTTTCCGTCTTTTTTTTTTTTTGAGATGGAGTATCACTCTGTTGCCCAGGCTGGAGTGCAGTGGCACGATCTTGGCTCGCCTCCCGGGTTCAAGCGATTCTCCTGCCTCAGCCTCCTGAATCGCTGGGATTATAGGCACCTACCACCTCACCCAGCTAAATTTTATGTTTTTAGTAGAGATGGGGTTTGGCATATTAGCCGGGCTGGTCTCAAATTCCTGACCTCAAGTGATCCACTCTCCTCACCTCCCAAATGCTGGGGTTACAAGTAGGAGCCACCACACCCAGCCAGATGTGGCAACCTTGATGCGCTCCCTGAGAAGGGGCTGAAGAATGAGAAGAGGAAGGAGATTCACCCAAGAGGTAGCCTGTAGCCTCAGCAGGTTCTGAGCAAGCAGTGGGGAGGCCTAAAGAGAAGGGCCGTGGCCAGGCACAGTGGCTGAGGCAAAAGGATCACTTGAGGCCAGGAGTTCGAGACCAGCCTGGGCAACAAAGAGAGACTCCATCTCAAGAAAAAAAGAGAGAGAGAAAGAGAGAAAGGGCGGGTCAGATAGGACAAGGGGAGCAGACTCCGTGCCTTAGAGAACCTACCCAGATGGTCCTTGCAGAGGGAGATGGGGAGGGAGCCACAGAAACAGGACTCCCGTCACACGGCCTCCTGGGAGCACATCCCTTTCCCTTCTTCACACTGGTCTGAAATGCCACCCATGACCACAGCTGGGGCCCGAGCCCAAGCCACTGTCTCTGCCTGACCACTCCACAGGGACAGCTCCGTCAAGCCCTGGGCCATCTACCTGCCTGCCCGTCTGGCTCTTCCAACAGCCCCTGCCAATCAATGACGCTGAATCCCATTAATGGGGCAGGGCCAGGGGCCTAAGGTGGAGAAATAATCACAGTCTTCTCACTGCTGACATTGCAGGAACAGATTTTCATTAACCCGATGCGTCTCTCCTGGAGCCCTCCACGTGGCCTCCGCCCACAGGCCTCTGGCTCCCCATCCCTCTTGTCCCCGGCGCCCTGCTTACAAGAGCGGACCTGGTGAGCGCACTGGGCCATTGTCATGGAGGCCTCCAGGGGCTGACAGTCCTGCAGGAAACAGCCCGGGGGAGGGCAGCTGAGCCCTGTCCCCCAGTGTCAGGCCCAGTTCCGGGGAAACAGGGGGCCCAGAGCAGAAGGGTGGCTGCCCAAGGATGGAGTCCGGGAGGATTCTGGGGTCCCACGGTGTTGAAGGCCACAGTGTCGGGGGGCAGCATCACCTAGCGGTTGGGGGTTCGGGCCCTGGAGCCCTTGGCCTGCCTTCAAATCCCTGCTGTGCTACTTTCTAGCTGCATGGTTTCAGGCCAGTGGCCTGAGCCTCAGCTTCCCCACCTATAAAATGGGGACAATAGACCGGGCGAGCTGCTTCATGCCTGTAATCTCAGCACTTTGGGAGGCTGAGGCAGGTGGATCACGAGGTCAGGAGTTTAAGACTAGCCTGGCCAATATAGTAAAACACTATCTCTACTGAAAATACAAAACTTAGCTGGGCGTGGTGGTGCACGCCTGTAGTCCCAGTTACTCAGGAGGCTGAGGCAGGAGAATCACTTGAACCCGGGAGGCAGAGGTTGCAGTGAGTCGAGATGGCACCATTGCACTGCACCCTAGCAACAGATCAAGACTCTGTCTCAAAAAAAAAGGGAGGGAACAATAAACAATACCTACCCTCAGAGGGCTGTGGTGAGGGTTATATAAGATTGTGCAGGTCGAATGCTTAGCACGGTGCCTGGCACCTAGTAAGTGCTCAAGAAATCTTGGTGTTCATTTGATTTCATCTTTGAATTCATTTTGGAATGAGGTAGAGGACTGCCCATTTCCTTGGTGAATAACCTCCATCCAATTTCATTTTCTTCCTGATTGTCTGACTCAAGGGAGACTGTGCTCAGCATTGTCTAGAATGTTCTTCAATGTCAGCTGGTCAAAGTGAAAGCATATTGCTGCTCCCTGCAACCCCTCACCCAAAAAAGGTATGGCCAGGTGCCCAGGTGCCCAGGCACCCCCTCAGCCCTGGAAGCCCCACCCCTTGGCAACCCCACCCGAGGGAGCAGGAACTTCACCCAGCAAAGGAGCCAATCAGGAGACCCCTGGAAACATTCAGGGACTTTGGGTCCCCCGGCTCCACTCTGATCAGAGTTGGGAGTGGCCTGAGGGTGGACATAGGGGCAA
>PVKP010038347.1:0-20950 GCA_004027715.1 Plecturocebus donacophilus
TGTGCTGCTTTCATGTATGAGGTAATGGTATCTGTTCCTGTTAATGATGTAGGACAAACATATATATACTAACTGTGTGCACAATAAAGTTGCTGTTTAGGCATTGCTGTTTAAGCATTGCTTACTCAGTCCTCCAGACCCCGCTTGCCTGTCTTCTCTTTTTTCCATGCACTCCCCTATTCAGGTTGGGACCCTCTTGCTGGCCAAGAGTCCCCGGCAGACTTGCCGGCCTCTCGGGAACCCAGAAGCATTTCTTTTTTCTTTTTCTTTTTTTTTTTTTGACAGAGTCTAGCTCTGTTGCCCAGGCCTGAGTGCAATAGTGCAATCTCAGCTCACTGCAACCTCCACCTCTGGGGTTCAAGAAATTCTCCTGTCTCAGCCTCCTGAGAAGCTGGGACTACAGGCACCCGCCACCACACCCACCTAATTTTTGTATTTTTAGTAGAGACAGGGTTTCATTATGTTGGTCAGGCTGGTCTTGAACTCCTGACCTCAGGTGATCCACCTGCCTTGGCCTCTCAAAGTGCTGGGATTACAGGCATGAGCCACTGCGCTCAGCCTGGAGTAGCATTTTTAATTTCCTTCAAGAACGCTTCCTTTCTATTCCCAACTTGACTAACTGTTTGGAGTAAGAGGCCCAATTTTTGGCCTATCTCAAGTTTCAACATACCTTTCTTACTAAGCTTAGTCATTTCTAACTTTTGAGTTAAAATGAGAGAAGTACGACTCTTCCTTTCTTTTTTTTTGAGACGGAGTCTTGCTCTGTTGCAGTGGTGCGATCTCGGCTAACCACAACCTCCGCCTCTCAGGTTCAAGTGATTCTCCTGCCTCAGCCTCCTGAGTAGCTGGGACTACAGGTGCCCACCACCACGTCCAGCTAATTTTTATATTTTTAGTAGAGACGAAGTTTCACCATGTTGGCCAGGGTGGTCTCATAACTCCTGACCTCAGGTGATTTACCCACTTTGGCCTCCCAAAGTGCTGGGATTACAGACGTGAGCCACCACACTGGCCTGACTCTTCCTTTCACTTGAAAACTTAGAGGCCATTGCAAGATTATTAACTGGCTTAATGTGAATATTGTTGTGTCTCTGGAAATAGGGAGGCCCAAGGAGAGGAAGGGAAAGGTGGGGTCAGCCAGTTGGCGGAAAAGTCAGAACACACACATTTATCATTTACGTTCACTGTCTTATTTGGGAGTGGCTTGTGGCACCTCAAACACTGCAATAGTAACATCAAAGATCTCTGATCACAGATCACCATAGCAGATATCATAGTAATTAAAACGTTTGAAATATTGCTAGAATTGCCAAAATGTAACACAGGCACACAAAGTGAGCATGTGCTGTTGGAAAAATGACGCTGATAGACTTGCTCAATGCAGGGTTGCCATAAATCTGTGAAGAGCAATAAAACAAAGTGCAATAAAGTGAGATGTGCCTGTAGTTAGCCAATTTCCGGCCATCTTCAGTGACTGGGAATCCACTCCCTACTGGACAGTATCTTTAGACAGCTCTAATCATTATCAAGTTTTCCCTTTCCTCTTTATTTCTATTATTTATTATTTAAAAATGTTTTTTTCTCAGACCTCACAGGGATTTTTTTTTTCTTATAAAGGAATGCTTAAGTGAATTATGAAGCATTCTCATGATGAGTTCTTAAAGCAGTCGTTAAAATGTTAATTAAGAATTTAGAATGGCATGAGAAGATGCTTAAAATAGAATCAGGTAAAAACAAAGACACGAAATTGCATGTATAATATTTCAACTATATTCTAACAATACATAAAAACAAATTATCTAAAAATATTAATAGTTTGTGCCTCCGGGTGGTGGGATCTCAGGGGATTAGTTTTTGCTTGTTTATACTTTTTTGTGGTTAAAGGAAATTTTATGGGCATCTCTTCCTTTACAATTATAGAAAGTGGGGAAGACATTTTCCTTTCATAAAGATGGAATTTCTTCTCTGATTTATACCTATTGGTTCTCAACGTAGGCTCCAAGGATAACTCAGAACAAATACTTTTGTTCTCCCATATAATCGCCTTTCAAAAAGTTTGAAGACAGTTTAAGTGTTTAAGTAAGCATGGGTGTTTATAGATAGGCAAACAGAAATTGTTTTCTTTTTAAAAATTTAGACGGTAAAAATCTGAAACAGGATGTTTCCATTTCTGTGAGAATGGTACTGTACTGTTATGTAAAGACTATGTTTTCCCATTCTCTTCCAAAATAAACCATGGAAAGAAAACAAATTTATCACCCTAGACTTGGTGGTTTTATTGAATTCAACATTTTATGAAACTGGATTTAGTAAAATCAGTTTGAGTGTTCTGAGAGTGTCCCTGAGGTCTTTGGTAAACTTGCACTCTTGGTTTAAGGGGATGAGCAGGACAAAAAGAGGAACTCCTGGGAAGGATGGGGCCACTGGGGAAATCAGGTGGGTTGTGGAGAGCCTGGAGGGACTTTAATATGGAACAGTACTCAGATCCCCCTGCCCTCTTGTACTATGACACTGACCCTATTTAGAGTCACCATATTAAAGAGATTTTGACCACTCCAAGGCAAAAAGGATATTACTCTATAACTATATAGTGTAGAGTCAATATCCCTGGAATTTAGGGCATGGGCAACTAATCTTCAATAGAAAGTTGAAAAAAGTTTGAAAAAGCATATGTCTGTACATGAATTCACCATAATGCCTCAGCGTTACCTGCCAAGATTAACTCACTGTCTAATCTTAAGTCAACTCAAAATGGTGGAGGAGTTTTTCTGGGGAATGACTCTTTGTAGATTTTTTTACAGTACTTTTTGTCTTAATTCTTTTTCCTACTAAACTTTGAAACTCTTAACAATAGTTTTGGGGTAAGTCAATGTTATCCATATATTTTTATTGTTTAACCTGTTAAAAGAATTAGATAAAAATTAAAAATTCCAATCAAAACATTTTATTCAATAATGAATGTAGATTATTTCAAATAGAGCCAAATACAGCTATCAATTACATATTTTAAATGGGATTTTTAAAGATAATCTAAAGGTTGGTATTATAGAGTTATGCTGCTTAGGCAGAGCAGTAGATGTGAATACTTCCTTGCATCTAAAACAAGGCTTATTCTTGATCTGTTTCTTTGTTTCCAGATGGTCTCCCAGCTTGAAGGCCAAATATCTGAGCTTGTTGAACAGTTGGGAAAGGAGTCTGGGTTTCACCAGAAAGCTCTCCAGAGGGCCCAGAAAGCAGAGACTAAGGTGGAGACTCTTCAGGGTCAGCTGACACACCTGGAGGCTGAGCTGGTTTCTGGAGATGTTTTGCGAGACAACTTGAATTTTGAGAAACAAAAAGTAATGAACTGAGGGCATGTCCATGAGTGGAAGCATCTGGTGTAGTAAAATTTACCTGAAAATATTCTGAATTTTACAGTACTTAGTTTGGTTAAGTCCTGGACTGTGAGTCAATTCCAAGGAACAATGGGGTGTCTTCCTATTGTTTGGAGCTTCCTTGCTTCAAATTAATTTAATTAAGCTCAACAAGTATTTATTGAATGCCTATCATATATGAGGTCCTAAAGGTCTGGCAAGCTAAAATAGGAATAATACACAGTTCCTGATCATAAAGGGCTCATAATTCAATAGGGGAGACAGATATTCAGATAATTTGCTGTATTATAAGGTTATAAGTGTTATATATGTTGAATTAATAAAGTGCTACAGGAACTTCTAGATAAAGGGAAGATTTTATGGGAGAGGAGATAATTAAGTTTAGATAAGTAGGATTATAGTGGAGAGAGGAGACAGATACTGTAGGGGAAACGGTTTGAACAAAGGCATGAAATCTTGCAAGTACATAGGATATTCAGAGAATGCAAAATGGTGAATCCTGTATGGCTGGAACATGTTATTCTTGGTGGATCTGTGACAAGAGAGAAGACTGGAATGGCTTAGATTGTGAAGATGGAATATTCTTTACTCTGTAGAATATGAAGTGTGGTAAGTGTGAGCATTGCAGTATTTTAGAAAGATAGTGTGACGTCCCTGTGCAGCTGAGATTGTGGCGTGGAGAGTCTCGGAAACAGTGGCGCCAATAACCCAGCGGGAGAGGAGAGTGAGATGAGAAGAGAAGGGGTCCACACTGAGGATTCGAATGTGGGGAGACTGTCAGTAATCTTGGAGAGGCAGTTTTGATAGAGTGGTGGAGAGCAGAAGCCAGGTTGCTTTGGGCTGAGGGGAGACTAGAGAGGTAATGGGGAGTGACCTCCAAGTAGACCAATGTCAAGCCTGGTGACTAAAGAGAAGAGAGGCATGAGGCAGTAGCTGTGAAAAACAGGATCAAAGAAAGGTTTTTCTGGACAGGATGGGGAGGTAAGAGTGGACTGGAAGAGTCCGTAGGAGGGTTTGTGGGAAGGGAAAGGGAGGCACACAGGCTCAAGAGCCTCAAAATGCAGAATTTGGCATGAAAAGTACTCCTAAGCTGAAACATCTACACTCAAGTAACATATTCCTTTTCATTCTTCTGTATTTAAAACATGGAGGAATCGTCATGCCTGCATTGAGGTTGAAGATGCAAAGATGCTCCAAAGGTGTCTGTGGAAAGTCAAGTCTAGCGGATGAGACAGGAAGATTGGGGCGCAATAGTACAATTAGTGCCATGATGGAGACAGGTATAAAATTTGACAGAAACTTGGAAAAAGGAGCAATGACTTTTTTTCTGTATGGGAAGTGAGCCGTCTTCACAGAAGAGGTGAGCATTGAAGAATGAGTAGGAATTTGTCAGGCAGAAGAGGTGGAAAGGAATTGGAGGCAGAAGGAATAGCAGGAACAAAGAAGAAATGGTGCTGTGTGAAGATGGCTCAGGAAATGAATGAGCTGCAGGAGTCTGGGACATGACATATACTTGGTGAAACCAAAGTCATGAGATGGCACTGGAGGCAGGTAGGCATCACTGAAATGGGTCAGTCTGGGCCAGGTGTGGTGGCTCACACCTGTAATCTCAGCACTTTGGGAGGCTAAGGCGGTGGATCACGAGGTCAGGAGATCGAGACCATCCTGGCCAACATGGTGAAACCCTGTCTCTACTAAAATACAAAAAATTAGCCGAGCGTGGTGGCACATGCCTTTAGTCCCAGCTACCCGGGAGGCTGAGGCAGGAGAATCACTTGACCTCAGAAAGGGGAGGTTTCAGTGAGCCTAGATGGCACCACTGCAGTCCAGCCTGGGTGACAGAGCAAGACTCTGTCTCAAAAAAAAAAAAAAAAAAAAAAAAAGGATCAGTCTAATGACTCAGACTTCATTGCCTAGGTAATGGGAAGCCAGGAAAGGTTTCTGAGTAAAAGATTTTGCTCAAGGAAGACTGGCTTAGCGGGTAGCAGGGCTGTCCAATCTTTTGGCTTCCCTGGGCCATATTGAAAGAATTGTCTTGGGCCACACATAAAAGACACTAACACTAATGGCAGAGGATGAGCTAAAAAAAAAAATCCATGCATAATTTTTGAGATATCTGCCACCACAGATAAGCAATAACATCCTCACATTCAAAGGGTTGAACACAGCTGAGGGGAGGTAGGGAGCCCAGTCAGGGGATATTTAAACTAGTCCAGTTCAGAAGATAATAATCTGAACCATGTAGTGGTTTTGTGAAGGGAAATAGGTGATAGAGTTGAGAAGTCTGGGAGAGTGAAGGGAGCTTTTTCTATTAGATATCTGTAAAGGTGTGTTGGTGGAAAATTCGATGTTGTAAAGAAATATTGGCTGGGAGTGGTGGCTCTTGCCTGTAATCCCAGCACTTTGGGAGGTTGAGGCAGGCAGATTGCTTGAGCTCTGGAGTTCAAGACCAGCCTGGCCAACGTGGCGAAACCCTATCTCTACAAAAAAACACAAAAATTAGCTGCCATGGTGGCATGCACCTGTGGTCCCAGCTACTTGGGAGGCTGAGGTGGGAGGATCGCTTGAGCCTTGGAGGTGGAGGTTGCGGGGAACTGACATCACGTCACTGCACTTCAGCCTTGCTGACAGAGTGAGACCCTGTCTCAAAACAAAACAAAACAAAACAAAAACAAAAATAGGCCAGGCGTGGTGGCTCATGCCTATAATCCCAGCACTTTGGGAGACTGAGGCAGGTGGATCACTTGAGGTCAGGAGTTCAAGAGCAGCCTGGCCAACATGGTGAAACCCCATCTCTACTAAAAATACAAAAATTAGCCAGGTGTGGTAGTTTGTGCTTGTAATCCCAGCTACCCAGGAAGCTAAGGCAGGAGATTGCTTGAACCCGATAGGCAGTGAGCCCAGATTGTGCCATTGTACTCCAGTCTGGGTGACGGAGACTCCCTCTCAAACCCCCTCCCCACAAAAACTTCAAAAATAAAACAAAAAACAAAAAAACCACAACCAAACAAAAAGAAACATTGACCGGAGTATAGTAATGTGAGTTGGAAGCCACCTAACTGCCTGCTGGACAGCTTCACCCGCATGGTCCGTGAACACCAAAATATATTCAAAACTGAAACGACATCTGCTCAGCTGTGTGTCTCTCCTGCTTCAGTAATGGCGGTAATCTGCCTCCACTTGCCCAAGCCATCTTCAATGCTTCCCTCTTTTTAATCAATTCCCAAGCGCTGTGAATCCTGTCTCCCTACTAGATCTCCAGTACCTCCCATCTCTATATCCAGCAGCTGCGCTTTGGCGCTGAGAATTGTGCTCATTAACACGGACGAGGGAAACAAGCTTCTCGCTGAGCTCCCGGCATGTTCTTCCTGCCTCAAATTTACTCTCTCCATTGCTGCCAGGGAGGTCTTAATGAAACGTATGCCTAATCTTAATCTTTCTTTATCTTAAAACTGGTCAGTGGCTCTCTGTGGTCCCCAGGATCAGGTACAGCTTCCTTCTTTTTCCATGGCCTCACATTCTGAGAGCTGGCGACTTGGCCTCTCCATCTTCCCTCTCTCCTGCAATTCGACTTGGCCTCTCCATCTTCCCTCTCTCCTGCAATTCGACTTGGCCTCTCCATCTTCCCTCTCTCCTGCAATTTCTCCTGCCAGTGGGAGCAAACTCAGAAGCCTTCTGGGAGCTCAGGACCCTGCTGGGGTCCGCGGTGAGTGATTGTGAGCCTAAAGACATCACATGCAAATTGGTAGGAGCATTCCTCTGCCTTCCTCTGTCTGCCTCCCATATGCCCACAGCTATTCTCACCGAGAGAATGCTCTCCTCATCTCCTTCACCTGATAACAACAATCTCTTCAAGATCCAGCTCAAATACCGTTTCCTCTGGCAGTCTTCCCTAAGAGACTTACTTATCTCTCCTTAGGCTCCCCAAGCAACATGTACCTGCCTCTCTCAGGGTACTTTTTACCCTTACTGGATTGTTTTAAATTTTTTCTTCTCCAAATATTCCAAGCTTCTTGAGGCCAGAAGAAATTTTTTTTTTCTTGCATTTCTCCAGGGCTTAGAGAGTCAATAAATATTATTTGAATTATAGAAGAAATATATCCAAGGCAAGAATTTCAGATGGATTGGTATTTCTTCCCTTCCCTCACTATAGATGAATCATTAATTTTAATTGGGATTATGCCCAAATAACTATCAGTTATGAAAGCAAATTATGTAAGCTCATTCTGTCCATGGTGAATTTTCTGTCGCTAACTGTGTATGAGATGCATTTTCTGGTAAGGATGGATAGTATGTAAATTGCAAAGCAAAGTTGCACAGAGTTTAAATGGTAAATGCAGGTAATCTAGGCAGGCACAAAGAGAGTAGAATGCACAGTTTCTTATTTATGCTGAACTGTGATTAAAGTGAACAATATATACACTAATCCTTCATTTCTATAAAGTTAAAAGTTTCTAGTAACCTTAATCTTCTGAAGTATAGCCAAGATCCTTGAAATAGAAACTTTCTCGATGGGGTCTCAGCTTGGTCTTGTCTTAATCCCTTTTCACCTGTCATAGTACTGGCATACTAAATGGATGGGTCATACGTAGGAATAGAAAAAAAAGAGGCTTTCATACTGTCATGTAAAAGGTATTTATCTATTTTACATAAAATACAAGCAATAGCAGTTACATTACTTTCATAGACACAGATTAAAAAATAAAAATTCCAGATAGAGAGCCGATATAGCATTAAGAAGTGATAACCTGAGGATGCAGAGACAAAAGCAGTTGATGGTATCGTAGCACAATACAGTAAGTGATATTTGCAATGACTGTGACTTATAGAGATAAAATTGTATTCATATGTATGCTATTTGCCAAAATTGGAAAATATACACTTATAAATAATTTCATCCTGATGATTAAAACATAGCTAGTTCTTGGCTTTAAGCTGGTTGCTTTCATTGGCAGGAAATTGTACCTATTGAAACATTTAATTGCCTGAAAATGCCAGATGGATAAGTCGTTGCAATCAGAAGATAATATCAAAGATAAAACTCAAATCATGAAATTATGATATGGAAAGCGTATTGATTGATTTATTCATCCAGCAAGCACTTAGTAAGCATTATCCTATGTGTGGGCTTGCCAGATAAACCACAAAAATCAAGTAGAGAAAAATCTTTGAATAGCTTTGTAACTTTAGACTGCTAACATACGAATCTTGACTTCCTTCAAACAGCTCTATTTTAGGAGGTATTCATTTAATTTGGATGCATTAAAAAATTTTAAAGACATTTTCTAAAACATCTTAATAAAAAAGACCCCAAAAATGTTCAAAATTTTGTTTGTATGGAGAGCTTTGAGTTTGGAGTGCTCTCCAGAGCCTAAGAAGAGTAAAGTGATAACTGACTAAGTTGCCAATGTCCACCTTTGAGGCCAGGGCCCAGTTAGGTGGGAAAAATTACCAAGGAAGGTGCATGAATGGGTGTATTCGTCCATTTTCACACTGCAGATAAAGACGTAGGCTGGATACGGTGGCTCATGACTGTATCCCAGCACTTTGGGAGGCCAAGACAGGCAGATCATCTGAGGTCAGAAGTTCGAGACCAGCCTGGCCAACATGGTGAAACCCCGTCTCTACTAAAAATACAAAAATATTAGCCAGGCATGGTGGTGTGTGCCTGTAATCCCAGCTACCTGGGAGGCTGAGGCAGGAGAATTGCTGGAATCCGGGAGGTGGAGGCTGCAGTGAGCTGAGATAGTGCCATTGCACTGCAGCCTGGGCGATAGAGGGAGACTCTGTCTAAAAAAAAAAGAAAAAAAGAAAAGAAAAGAAAAAGACATTAAGACAATCATTAATTTTAATTGGGATTATGCCCAAATAACTATCAGTTATGAAAGCAAATTATGTAAGCTCATTCTGTCCATGGTGAATTTTCTGTCGCTAACTGTGTATGAGATGCATTTTCTGGTAAGGATGGATAGTATGTAAGACTGAGACTGAGTAATTTATATAGAAAAACAGGTTTAATGGAGTCACAGTTCCACATGGGTGGGGAGGCCTCACAATCATGGTGGAAGAGTAAGGGATGTCTTATGGTAGCAGGCAAAGAGAAAGAATGAAAACCAAGCGAAACAGGTTTCCCTTTATAAAACCATCAGATGTTGTGGGACGTATTCACTACCATGAGAACAGTATGGGGGAGACTTCCCCCATGATTCATTTATCTTCCAGCTGGTCCCTCCCACAACATGTGAGAATTATGGGAGCTACAATTCAGGATGAGATTTGAATGGGAACACAGCCAAACCATGTCAATGGGTGGATCCAGGGCTGGATTAACCTGGGAGGAACACGGTTGCAGCAGCAAGTTGCCGAAGCAGAGACATGAGAATGTAATCAAATATAGCCAAATGTGTTATTTGTCAGGGTTAAGGAAAGTATATAATATTTGATTGAACATCAACATCATGGACCAAGAGAGTCAAGGCATTCAGACAAGGGGTAGGCAGGGAACTGGCCAGGTGGTTCTGGACTATATCACCAAACACTGGGTCCTAGTCCATGCTCCACTCCGTTCTCTCTGCATTCTCCATTGTCTCTGCAAAAGAGAATTACCTGTAAGCTTGGGAGAAAGAGGAGGAGATTCTGTGAGATCACCCATTAACTTTGACTTTCATGTTCTGTTTTCATTTTTGTTCTTGGGTTTAGTATCTTAAATTTCTGGATCAGCTTTTGGAGAAAATGAAATTGGACCAGATGGCCGATGAACTTGGCTTTGACATGCGGCTGGATGTGGTTTTAGCTCGAACAGAGCAGCTGATTCGTCTTGAGAGCAATGCAGTCATTGAGAACAAGACCATTGCCCACAATTTGCAGAGAAAGGTAGGGGATATTGAAACTTTCTAGTATTGACAGAAGAAATTTCTGAAAAACCCAAATATTGAAAAATAATGTACCACCACCATATTTACTTGTGTCATTAGGAAGCATCTTATAAAAATATGTATTTAGAATTGGAGGCTCAATTTTAAGTCTGAAGAGTTGGTAAGTATATCTGTTATCAAAATTCAAAGTTGTGTTTCACTGTCTGTAATAGGGACCCATAATGACAGTGACTTAAGTAGAAATTTTTTGTTTTTGTTTTTCCCTCACACAAATTCCTGGAGACAGGAAGATTGGGGCTGGCGTGGCAACTCTCCTCTGTAAAGTCTTCAAGGAACTGGATCATTTCAGCTGATTCACTTCCCATTCCTAGGGTGATCCTTTTTCTCATGGTTCCAAATGGTGCCTGGAACCATTATATCTGTGTTCAAGGTAGAACAGAAGAAAGGAGTGAGAAAGAGGGCTTCAAAAGAACAAGCAAGAGATATCTTTTGAAAAAGACACTCAGAATTTGCTGCATGAACTTTTCTTTCTCATGGCCAGAATATGTTTTGGTGGCCAAACCTAGCTGCAAGGGAGGCTTGCAAATGTAGTCTTTACTATGGGTAACCATTTACCTAGCTAGAAAAAATTCATAGTTTCTATTACTTTGGGAGAAGAGGAGAACTCGGGGGACATTTAGCAGCCTCTGCATTTATAAGCTCAGTTGCACTAGAAATTCTAGTAGAGAGAGAAGGGCTTCCTTTTCTTCACTTGAAGGAAAAGTTAGAAACAGTTTAGACTAAATCAATGAATGGATGGATGAAAGGAATAAAATATAATTATTAGTTACATAATTATTGGTATTGGGGAAAGAAACAGGAAAACACAGATGCGTTCTTACAATAGTTCTTAGGAGGAAAATGCTGTAATACAATTCCAGTGCAGATGGTGAATAATGAGTCACATCTGGGCTCCCAATTTGGCTCCATCAAGCTGTGTGACCTTGGACAAATTATATACCTCTCTGTCTCTGTTTCCTCATATTTAAGATGGTATATACCCCAAAGAGTTGTTAGTTTTTAATAAATAACATTTTTAAACTCTTGGCTCACAGAAGATGCTCTATTCATGTTTGGCTTCTTCTCCACTACCATATCTTGAGAAAGATTTTATAAAAGATAGCAGACAAACCCTATTACTATTACAGACATTAAATTCATCTGCCATTCTTTCCAAAGTTCTGCTCAGATAATTGATTCTTTTTCTCAATATCCAATACCATTATTTCTTAATAATTATGTAATTATTAAACTTACATCAGTGTACAGAACTTACCAGTGTAAAAT
Organism: Plecturocebus donacophilus; assembly: GCA_004027715.1. Lineage (NCBI taxonomy): Eukaryota > Metazoa > Chordata > Mammalia > Primates > Pitheciidae > Plecturocebus > Plecturocebus donacophilus. Next base: position 11,576 of record PVKP010038347.1, read on the forward strand.
TGCAATGGAGTGGAATTTTTTTTTCTTTTCTTTTTTTTTTTTCAGATAGAGTTTCACTCTTGTTGCCCAGGCTGGATTGCAATGGCGCAGTCTCGGCTCACTGCAACTTCCTCCTCCCAAGTTCAAGTGATTCTCCTGTCTCAACCTCCCAAGTAGCTGGGATTACAGGCACCCGCAACCAGGCCTGGCTAATTTTTGTATTTTTAGTAGAGATGGGGTTTCACTATGTTGGCCAGGCTGGTCTCAAACTCCTGACCTCAGGTGATCCATCTTCCTTGGTCTCCCAAAGTGCTGGAATTATAGGCGTAAGCCACTGTGCCTGACCTGGAGTAGAATTTGACATGAAGAAGCTTAAGAAAGGGAATTTGGTTAGAGAAATATTAAAAAGGCCTTGTTCAGAAGTGATCTAGGTATGGACATAGCTGTCATTGTTAGGCAGGATACTCAAAGCGGCATTTCAGTAAGTTTTTCCACCTTCCACTACTTTACAAGTGCAGAGTAGATAATTAGGGGAAATTTGATGGTCTTCAGCTTGAACACTTGATGATTCTACATGATTCTGATTCTGATGTTTGTTGTAGATGACAGAGGTTTCTGTATAGTCTATCCACTAATTGTGACATGTGGAACCCAGGAAGATTCTTTCCGTTCTGGAGCCCATAGTCATTTTCTTAAATATCACTCCAATTTTCTTTTTTTAAGTTGGATTACCAATGATAAATGATGTTTGAGGACCTGTCCTCTGCTTAGTTTGTGGATCTTATAGGCTAGGCATATAACAAAGACCAAGAAACCTTTTTACAGTCCCTTTTATTTCTAAGATTTTATATGTATAAGCAAAGCTTTCTTAAAAATCTCCTTGGTATATCTTACTTTAAAAATATATCAACTCTCAGCCGGGTCCAGTGGCTTATGCCTGTAATCCCAGCACTTTTGGAGGCTGAGGCGGGTGGATCTCTTGAACCCAGGAGTTCATCACCAGCCTGGGCAACACAGTGAAACCCTGTCTTTACAAAAAATACGAAAATTAGGTGAGTGTGGTGGCATGCACCTGTAGTCCCAGCTACTTGGGAGGCTGAGAAGTGGAAGGATTGCTTGACCCTGGGAGGTAGAGGCTGCAGTGAACTGTGATCATGTCATTACACCCCAGTCTGCACAACAGAAGGAGACGCTATCTAAAAAGAAAAAGTTGATATATATCAACTTTCATGTTGGGCCACCTATTCCAGTTCTAAAGGATTGAAATGAGCCAGTCTAGGTTTGTGGTATGCACTTGCATTGTATCTTATTTCAGAAAATGCCAGTTCACATACTGTGGCCGTCAGATGTTGGACAGGATTTTGTCTCTCTGATTATATTCTGCTTTTGATAAACCCATCTGAGGAGTTTTTTAAAAGGAATTTTACATTTTGATGATGATGCACATAATGTTAGCATCAGATGTGGAAAGCCAACTCTTCCACACATTTTCTCAGACTCTTTTGTCTCAGATTTTAGCTATGTAATTAATTCTTGGAAAGGGTATGAATAAAAAAAGCAATCGGGAAAAGGAATCCAATGACCTTTTTTGATGGTTTACAAATTAGTCTTATTGAAGTGTAGATAAAGATCAACATTATCTGGGTAACTCATTTATATTTACTATTGTTCAATTATTAAAAAAATAAATCCCTGCTGTCATCAAACCAGCTAAAGACACAGAAAGAAAGACTGGAGAGCAAAGAACTACACATGAGCCTCCTCCGGCAGAAAATCGCCCAGCTGGAGGACGAGAGGCAGGCTCGCACAGCCTTGGTGGTTGAGAGAGACAGTGCGAATCTCACCATCAGGAACTTGCAGAAGAAGGTGGAGAGGATGCAGAAGGAGCTGAGCACGTGTCGAGACTTGAACACCGAGCTCAAAGCCAAACTGGCCGACACCAATGAACTGAAGGCAAGTGCTCAGCTCCATTTCCTTGTTGCTTTTTACTGGTTACTGTCAATGTTTATGTAAAAGAATGACAGCCTTATCAGGACACACTAGAAAAAGAAAGATGAAAACCTCCTCTGATTTTCCACAGTTGTGGGAAAAATACAAAAATGACACAAATCAGAGTACGTTCCCATTTAGTGTCTCTTCAATATCTGAAGTGAAGTTGTCATCACTGGGTGAAAAGTCAGTCAAAAAGTGATGTTCATTTATTTATTTGAGACAGAGTTTTACTTTTGTCACCCAGGCTGGAGTGCAGTGGTGCGATCTCAGCTCACTGCAACCTCCGCATCCCAGGTTCAAGCGATTCTCCGGCCTCAGCCTCCCTAATAGCTGAGATTACAGGCACATGCCATGATGCCTGACTAACTTGCTATTTTTAGTAGAGATGGGGTTCTTCCATGTTGGTCAGGCTGGTCTTGAACTCCCAGCCTCAGCTGATCTGCCTGCCTCAGTCCCCCAAAGTGCTGGGATTACAGGTGTGAGCCAACACAGCAGGCCTTTTTAAAATAGTTTTCAAGATGGAATCTTGCTGTGTTGCCCAGGCCAGAGTGCAGTGCCATGATCTCTACTCACTGCAACCTCCACCTCACGTTCAAGTGATTCTCCTGCCTCAGCCTCCCAAGTAGCTGGGATTACAGGTGTGCTCCACCACACCCAGCTAATTTTTAGTATTTTGAGTAGAGATGGGGTTTTACCATGTTGACCAGACTGGTCCCCAACTTCTGACCTCAAGTGATCCACCTGCCTCAGCCTCCTGAAGTGCTGGGGTTACAGGTGTGAGCCACTGCACCTGGCCAAAAAGTGGTGGAGACTGGCCAGGAAAGAAACACATTTGTCCAAAGTGTTGATGACTGCTGTTAAGGATGATGCAGGGATTTATCACGTTGGAATTCGCTTAGGAAGAAATAAGAAAGTAGGCACAACTGTTGGCTGAGAAGAACCAGGCAGGCAAGTGTATTTATGTTGTGCTTTGCAGGATACGTCATTATCAAGTCCAGCGGAGAAGGTCAACAGACTGGGGAGACGTAGTTCTTTGTATTCAAGGTGTTCAACTTCTAACAAAGGCAGAACAAAAAGAAATGAAAACTTACTAGAAAGTAATCAAAAGATTTATGTGTCATGTATGTGTGTCACTGGCAATAATATGTAATTTAATATGCACACATCATCCCCAGCAGGTGTGCAAATCACAAGTATAATGGACAATAACATCCTGGATCTTTGCAGACAATGCTCTGATACTGCTTTTTAGAAGGTTTCCGAATCTGGAAACAGACATGCAGGGAAAAAGAATCTGGAATGAAGCCAGCCTTTGAACATGTGTCGTGGGGACAATGTTTTAGAAAATATTTTCTACCGTATTTTCCCTTCTGAGTAATTTGCTTTTCCTTGTTGAAGCTCTTCTGCCATTGGGATGAAATGACCAAGTTGAAGTGTACGTCCCTGGAGAAGGGGAGAACAGGTACCCTCCAGAGAAGGGGCATACCTGAATACAAGGAAAGAGGGAAGCAAGGGAAAGCATCTGAGGTAGTGCCATGGGTGGGGAGGAAATATCAGCGCTAAGTCCCCTCAACAGTCCTTTTACAGCTTGAGACTGATCTTTAGGGGGGATTTGGGATGGGGTGGGATAGCATCAGGTGCTCCATCCCTGACTGGAAGGGGCTGCAAAAGATGTTTAATCTGGGGGCCTAGATTGCACCCTGATGCCTTGGAGCCTGGAGTTTCATTTCCACTAGTGAGGGATATGGACGACAGCTGAAGATGCATGCTGGAGAGCTCATTACAGGAGCAGACGGAGGTGTTCCCTTCAACTGAGGGACAAAGTGACCCTTCATTGAAGGCCCTGGGGTAATCACCTAGGCTATAGCCCAATAGCAGCTACAGCCAAGCCTTGAATTAGCCAAGACCAATGACGGGGCCTTGACTCTGGTGAGTGACCCTCACAAACTCCATGAGTCAAATAATAGATACATGAGAGATTCAGGGGCAGCATAAGGGCCTGAATCACTTCTCCTAATATCACAAGGATTTCCCTCCACTCATTCATTATCTCAGAAAGAAGAAGGGGAGAGAAGAATCCCCTGAAGATGTCATTGCATGAACAAAAACTAATTTTTAACCCAAAGAGATGCAGTTAGTTACAAATGCCATCTGCCTGAACCATTTGGAGTGATGGTGGTGGGGAGTTTGATTTTTATATCCAAAGGACTATGCAGATTATCCTAAAGTTAATATGGCTGGGACACTGCACCAGGTGCTCCTGATTGTAGGATGTGCAGATGTTCATCCCTAGGCCCCTCCGACATCCTTGCTTATAAGGATACAGGAGTATTACTTTGTTAGAGAGAACAAAGGGCCTTTGAACACTTCCAAAGAAGCCAGAGGAAAAGTCAGAAAAAAAAAAAAAAAATGAAAACCAGTGGTAAGACAGCTAATAGTGGGAGAGTGTAATTGAACAAAATAGGCACTTGAGACAGAAAAATGCCACCCACTAAGTGTGGGTCTACAGGGGTTAACCTTGGAGATAAATGTATTTTCAGGCTATAGGTTTTAATTGAGGAATTTAAATCATTTACATTCAAGGTTGTTATTCATAAGTGAGGACTTACTCCTTTCATTTTGGTAATTGTTTTCTGGTTGTTTTATATATCATTTATTCTTTCTTTCCTCTCTTATTGTTTATCTTCTCAGTTTGCAGTTTGGTGATTTCTGTAGTGATAACAGTTGATTCTCTTTCCCATTTGTGTATTTGCTTTAATAGTGAGTTTTAACTTTCATGTGTTCTCATTCTGGTAAACATCATCTTTTTGCTTCTAGATATAGGACTCTTAAACATTTCTTCTTGTACTTGTCTAGTGGTGATGAGTTCCCTCAGTTTTTGCTGTCTGGGAAAAACGTATTTCTCTTTGTTTTTTTGAAGAATTACTTTGTGTATTGCTGATAGACACTTTTTTCCTTTTCACTTTGAATCCCATTATCTCCTAACCTGTAAGGTTTCTTTTGAGAAATCCACTGTTAATCTGATGGATTAACAGTGTGTTATATGTGATTTATATGTGACTTTATGCTTTTCCTTTGCTGTTTTTAGAATTCTCTTTTTGTCTTTGACTTACCTTTAGACTATAATGCATCTGAGAGAGGATCTTTTTGGGTAGAACCTATTTCGAGATCTTTAAGCTTCCTGTGTCTGTCTGTCCATATCTCTCACAAGATTTGGGACATTTTCAACTAGTATTTCATTAAATAGGTTTCTGTCTCCTTTCCTTCTGTAACATCCAATAATACAAATTGTTCACTTAATGGTGTCCCTATGCCACATAGACTTTCTTCATTATTTTTTATTTTTTTTGACTGGGTTATTTTAAGAGACCTGTTTTCAGGTTTAGAAATTATTTCTTCTGCATGATCTAGTCTATTGTTGAAGCTCTCAATAATGTTTTTAATTTTATTAATTGAATTCTTCAGTTCCAAGATTTAAACGTGGTTTTTTAATATTTGTGTCATCACTGACTTTCTTATTCAGATCATAATTTTTTCATATTTTATTGAATTATCTATCTGTGTTTTCTTTTATTTCACTGAGTTTCCTTAAGATCATTATTTAAATTCTTTGTCAAGCATTTCATAGAGGTCCTTTTCTTTGGGACTTGTTACTGAAGATTTATTGTGTTCCTGTAGAGGTGTACTTGCTTTTTTCATGTGTCTTGTGTCCCTATGTTTGTGTCTGTACATCTGTTGAAACAAGCACTTCTTCCAATTTTATGGAGCTGCTTTTGTAGGGAAAGAATTTTTCTTGTAGGTATGGCTTATATTTTGATTAGGTAGGGTGTTTTGGTTTTGGTTCTGGGAGGGTACAGTTGTGTAGTCTCTGTATGATTTCTTTAGCTGTAATCAATGTTAGCGGCATCTGTGAGTACTTCAGTGGCCGAGGGTGTGGTATGTTGTGGAGGCTGTGGTGTGGCTTTGCTGGGGATGGAGATGCTTGGCAGGCTGATCCTTGGACCTCTGGTGACACATGCAGGGATGAGGGGATCCCACCACTGGAAGCGGGGCATGGATTGCCAGCCAGTGGTTATGGCAGAAGACCGTGAGTAGATGGCTGTCAGGCTCTGGGAAGCATGCACTTTGGGTCTCAGGAAGTGAGTTTGGCTCATCATAAATTTCCTCTTGGGTATAATGAGGTCACCTGGATTCCAGGCAGCTCCCCCTACTGGGCTTGTACCCTGTAAGGGCTGTGGTCTCCTGCAGCTAAGTTTGCAGGTGTCTACGGTGTGCATGTGGGCTGCTGGGGAATCTCCCACTTACCTTTTTCCTGCAATGGAAAGTCTCTCTTGGCTCCAAGAGGATCCTGGCTGACTGCTTTGTGTTCCTTTCTATGCTGCCCTCCTGAGTTTTTGCATCTCAGAAGGTCTTTGCCACTTGCTTGTTGAATTCCAGTGTTCCTCCCTAGACACTCTATGTGAGATGTGCTTATCTATTTGTTGTTTTGGTCCTTCTCTGTGGTGGAGATGAGTGTTGGTTGCCTTTAGTCAGCCATCTTGATGATGTTTTCTACTTAGTTAAATTTTTGTGTCCTATTCAAAGAAGGACACAGTATCTATTTGGGCCATCAAAAGACTTTGCCACTTTGCTGTCCTATCCCATTCAGAGAGCCTGTGCCCAGTTCCTGGCTTCTACTGGGTGGTGTTTTCAATGCAGCTTCCTGAAACTTTCCAGCTGGAGAATGTAGATCCTCTCAGGGAGCCAACACATCACATTTTAAAATTTAATCATCTTCCCTTTCTGGGCCTTTGGCCCTTATAACATGAGAGAATTACTGGATTTTAAAATTCTTTTTTTTTAAGGAAGCAGACAGTAGATACAGTGTTTATGACAGCAACACACACTTGAAACCTTCTCTGCCCTTGCTAGAGTCTGAACAGCACATCAATCTTGTTTATGACCAGTTTGGTCCCACTGGATGAAAATTAGGGGGACAGTTTCTTGCTGAACTCTGAGCTGGGTCTGAGAAGTTCCCTTAGGAAGATGAAGAAACCAACTCAGTCCCACTCCACTCTCAGGAATCTGCTGTTGGGTTTGAGGCTTTCTTCACCACTGTTGGCTCCTGTTCTGTGCTGGTGGCCTGGCTGAAAGCTCCGTTACTTATTCTTGCTTCCTGGGAACAAAGATTCAGGCAGCCCTGAGGATTCTGATAAGTCTCATATTTTTCAGAGATTCTTGGCAACAAATTCTTCTCATTAGGACTTGATTCATGAGCTTCTAGACCTCCAAGCTGTGTTCCATCACCTCTGGTAGATAGCCCACTGTAAATGTTTTCCCAGTCTGAATGGACAGGCTGAATGTATCTCTTCTTTTATAAATACGAAGTTTAAAATTCAACATACCAATCCCAGCAATTTACCATTTGCCACATATTTTCTTTGTAGCAGTGAGTTAGTTTGTATGTGAAGGGAATCTCTTTGTTTTAAAGGAAGATCACTTTGTTTTAAAAATTGATATTTACTTAATCAAGATAATATCCCCATTTTGTAAAATGTTTGATAGTCTACAGAATATTTTATTTTGAGCAGTAGTATGTTTATGTAACTTATAAATACATATACATATATATTCAAAAACTTCTACTAGTAGAATCCATGATCAATATATTCCCTTTCCCAACTTCTTGTTTTGAAAATATTCAATTGTTTTGAAAAATTTCTTATCTGTAGAAAATGGCAGGAATAGTGTAATGGATACTCTTTTACCCTTCGCATAGATTGTTAATATTTTACTGATTACTGTATTTTGCCTGGAGAGAGAGAGATAGATGTTTTATTTTTGCCAAAGCATGTGAAAATAAGTAGCAAACATTATGACACTTCACCCTCAAATATTTTCCCACGTATCACTTAAGAACAGGGCATTCTTTAAGAACATGACAACAATACAATCAGCACATGCTGACATTAACATGGAGACAACACCCTGATATATTGGCATCTACTATGAAGTTTATAATCAAATAAGGGTTTTGATAACTTGGGATCCATAAATGGTCTGCAAGGTCTGCCCCTGTAAACCTGCACTTAGAGGGTGACGTTGCCCTGTCTCAGGTGCCTGCTCTACTGGTGACATTTTTCACTGGCTCCATTGCTCACTTAGAATTTTTTTCCCCAGCTATTGACATTTTATTTTCTGCATATCTCTGAAGCTGCAGCAGCTGTTCTTATGCCTTTTGGATTGTAAGTTTCATAGAAGCTGTCAATTTCCAAAGGATTTCATCTCCTTTGGATGGAGCCAGGTCAATAGCTACAAACCTATTTGAGAATGTCTGCCATTGATCTCCTCTCTGTCTAGTAAGGTGGCTTAGTCTATGAAGGGCACTATAACAAAACACCACAAACAGGTTGGCTTATAAACAACAAAAATTTGTTACAGTTCTAGAAGTTGGGAAGTGAAAAATCAAGGTGCCAGCAGATTTGATGTCTGATGAGAGCATGTTTCCTTGTTCGTAGATGATGCCTTCTGGCTGTGTTTTCACTGGTGGAAGGGGTGACGCAGCTCTCTGGGGCTTCTTCTATAAGAGCACTAATCCCATTCATGATGGCTCTGCCTTCATAAGCTAATCACCTTCCAGAGGTCCCACTTCTTAATATCATCACTGTGGGGATTAGAATTTCAACATATGAATTTAGGAGGACACAAACATTCAGATGATAACAAAATAAACTTTGTGTCTTAATAAGTTCTATGGGTTATAGGAGGTAAAAACTGGTTTCTAGTTTATGAGTTCAGCAGGTATTTGACACAGCATTCCTCAATTTAGTGAAGTCACACAAAATGTTATAAATCTGATTTTTTTATCTGGACATCTATATCCCAAGCAGTCACATCTCCTCTAGATCATGTCCCAATCTTAGAACAGTTGCTCTCATTCCTCACACTTTCCAGTGGGATAATGAGAGCCTTCAGAATGTAGAACAGGCTTACTTGTGCCATGATTCAGATACTCAGCCACAGTGAAGATGTGCTCTAAGCCCAACCATAGGGAGAGATTTCAATCTCTGATTGTAGTCTCCAAATGTTATCAGTGTAAGTCACAGTCATCTAAAGCCCTTCAGCAATACATAATCAGGAGTTCAGCAACTAAATGGGAGTTGTCAGTTTTATTATCATCAGTAAAAAAATACAAAGAGATTTCATTCATCAGGGGCAGCAACATTCTCATTCCTCTTTCTCTCTCATTCACTGCTGCACAACACCAATGCCTTCTCACAGTTCCCTCTGGCATGATTCTAGGTTTCTTCAAGAAGGCTTTCCTGCAGCCTAGTTAGCATAGACTTCTTCATCTTTCTTTCTTTCTTTCTTTCTTTCTTTCTTTCTTTCTTTCTTTCTTTCTTTCTTTCTTTCTTTCTTTCTTTC